>JACGCN010000119.1:0-36180 GCA_014905825.1 Lyophyllum atratum | reverse complement strand
CAGCCCCCTGATCGAAAGCTCCGCTTGTCACGCTCTACTCATTGCTCACCGTGTATCGCCGGATATCAGTCCGCGCTTGTGCTATCTAACAGGTCTTGGCTTGTTGTCTAGAAACACTGCCTCGACCCACAAAGTTCTTTCTCTTCAGGATGGCATCTATGTTACACGGAGGCCGTTTCGCGTTCCGAGATCTACACCGCTCGCACCATACCGAACAGCACAGCGATCCAATCATTGATCACTCACACACGATCGAAGCAATGTCGAGGAATGGCGCCAATCTATATCTCCTTCACTCTATCTGCCCTCACGATCTCACGTGCCTGTCATGCAATTGACTTCCTTCTTGAATCTTATCCCTGCTTCCTGATTTTGATCACCGACACCACATGCTCATCCTGCAACGAGGACGTCCCCTCCCAGGCCTGTCGAGGCTGTCCCCCTCAAACCCACAATAGCCTCCTTATCTGGGCATCCGGCTCTCGGCATCCACTAGCGCCATAGTCTTACACCCGATTCACACAATCGACGAGGAGGTGCCCGGTCTATTCGTTCGCCTTATTCGATCCCAGATTAGATTGCCTTCTCTGTCAATCACCGTCATTATCCACCGCCTTCAGCTCGTTTGGCGTGTGAGCTGGATCAGTCGGCGGGTTGAAACGGATTACCCCGTCATGGACTAGCTCAGCTCCTCCTGAAACGAGTTCCGGCTCGACAGAACCCGTCCAGAGAGACAGACGTCCCCCCTCCGACGTGTATGTTCCGGGGAACGTGGAGAAGGGGTGCCCTGGCTGTTGTGGCCCGATGATCCTCGCACCGGTTAAGACGGCAGGCCCTTCGGTTCTACGGGGACTATAGCATGGAGTGGGCTTATCTTGTTGCTCGCATGAAGGCAGGCGCATGGTGTCATACTTTGGGTGTCTATTGGATACGTGACGCATGTCGACGCTTTTCGTAACGTCTGGCAAGAGCATACTACTCCTACTGGCTCGCAGAGAGACCTTTGGTACCTAGATGCCACATTGTCCAGTCTAGATTTGTAACAGAGGGCAGAACATCGAAGTCTCAAAGTTGTAGTATAGACGTCTATGGACCCAGGTACGTCTACACTTTTTAGACAAGGTCGACAGTGAGGCTTGGGAGACGAAGGAGGACATAACCTACCCGATCCAGATAGTCAGATTTTTCGTATCTCCCACCATTGACTGGTCAAAATTGGTTGTCTAGCACCAGGTCTCGTTACAAGAGTGTGGCACTTCAAGGAAAGGTGATCATATTTGAGGAGTGGCCTTCCTTGACAGAAGGGTATCGCCACGCAACGCCCAGATATACAAACCGGGGCTCCCACTAGTGCTAGCAGGATCAGAGGCTGTTTAAATGTATGGGATGCTCAAGACTCAAGCGCGACTCAGGATCCTTGCAGTTAGGAGCGAGGTACGCCTTCAGGAACAGCTGGCGTCGGCCGATCGGCGAAGATCAGCGATCGCGTTTGATACTTAATCTACACGATCATGTTGTACATATACGCGTCTTAGCCAAGTATAATTCTGTTGCGATCGCAAGCATTCGCTGGAAGACGGATCTTATATAGCTTTTCAAAGCAGAGCCTGACATGATTTACAGTCACGATGTTCGCCTACTTCCAAGTGTATAAGTTATTTCTCGTAAGTAGCGCTTCATAGATCAGACCAGTCAAGACATACAATTATCCTGGATTCCTCGGGCTTTCTGACTCCTGGAGAAGAAGGTCCATGGAATGGTCATGAATCTTTCAGACCCTTGAATGAGAATGACAGCAAGCCCCAAAATGATATTAAGCCAAATTCAACGCCCGCGAATGCCAGAGTGTTGAACTCCGAGGTCGAGGGACAATGTTTTCATCCCAAGCTAAACCTCTTCTGTAGGACTTGTGTATAGCACAGTTCTGAAGGAAGGAAGGTCAGTGAACAATGAATTGAATAATGTGTGTGGGTTAAAAGTAATAATTAGGACCCATCGATATCCTGATCCTGCAGACAAAACGTAATTGTTACAGATTCCGGTGGCATCGGGCCGATCATGTGGTTAATTTCCTCGTAATTTCATCAACACGCGAGGCACCCCTTCAGGGCAGCATGGCGTTCCAAGCGCCGAGTCGGTGTCCTGATTTCTGGGCTGTTCTTCTAGAGTTGTTCTTCTTTTGTCCCAGCTCACGCCAGGCCCGTTGAGCTTCCCCGTTCCCCAAACCAACCAGCACTTGTGCGGGGATTACCTGTTGCTTTGCGGCCCACACAAACTCTATGTCGTCCCGTAACGCATACACAGCGTCGACGCCCGAATGTGCCACCTTTTCCAGGTCAAACACTGCAGAGACCCCTCAAGACGCTGTAGCGTCGGAACCACCCACCCCTGAAGAGCTCGTCAACGACAGTGCGCAGCAGACAGGAAGATGGCGGGCAAAGTATTTGGTTGTGGGGGAGGTTTTGAAAAGCAATGTTGGGCTGCTGCTCGTAACAGCATCTCAGGCATTTTTCTCTTTGATGAATGTCTTTGTGAAAAAGCTTAACAGTATCGACCCACCCGTGTCGACATTTGAGGTGTGTCCTAATGAAAGACTTCAAAAACCATCGATTTACGCGACGTTACCTCGCAGTTGATTGCTGTTCGAATGGTATGTATCCCCGACTGCTTTCTGTGCTGCTACGCCTCTCATCACAGCCGATTGTTTGTCTAGATCATAACTTACGTGTTTTCCATGGCCTACATGTATGTTCTGCGTTTTTTTCTTCATTCGCGAAACCTAAAGGCAGCTTGGTTGTAGGATTTATGCCAAAGTGCCTGACCCGTTCTTGGGCCCGAAAGGTGTTCGATTATTGCTTGTATTCCGCGGGTTTCCGGGTACGTTTACCAACGAAGAAGTGGGCTGGTCAATAACCCTCAATTTGCAGGTTTTTCGGACTTCTGGGCATATATTATTCATTACAATATCTATCTCTATCAGACGCGACTGTCTTGACGTTCCTTGCGCCGCTATGTACAGGCATCTGTGGGGCGATCTTTTTGAAAGAGAGGTATACGGCGAGGGAGGCTTTCGCAAGCAGTAAGCATGACCATTGTCACGCTCGTCAATCCAGATTTGAGGCTGATCCCCATTTCCAGTTTTCAGTCTTTTTGGAGTTGTATTAATAGCACGTCCGGCCTTCCTCTTCGGAGATGTCAACACCATACACACTTTGTCAACCGATCCTAATGTCGCGCAGTTGGCGTCCACGAGTCAGAAACGGTGACATCAGAGCAGAGATTGATTGCTGTTGGGTAACCTTTTACCATTCGAGGTTGTGCCTATAATTGACATAGGTTATCCCAGTGTCTCGTTGATCGGTGTTCTTGGTGCAACCGGTGCCTGTATGTTACTATCTCAGTCTCTTGGACGCTGGTCGTAAATACTAAACGTCTTCAGATACATCTATCACGGCCATCGGGAAGCGAGCACACCCGCTCCATGCGATGACCTCTTTCTCCTCGCAGTGTGTAATTGTGGCCGTCATCGCGTACGTCTACATGCCATGACAGCCAACTGCTAAGTTTTTGATACTATGTCCTTCCAGGATGATCATCCAGAAGACGCCGATAGTTGTGCCGACTGAGGTTGAATGGCTTGCTCTTCTCATTCTGATCGGTGTCTTCGGGTTTATTGCCCAGGTATGCATACATCATCGACGTCATGGATGTCTTTACTGATAATACAAACTAAGGTCCTTCTCACGATGGGCTTACAGCGAGAAACGGCGGGCAGAGCATCTACCGCTGTGTATACTCAGGTGCGTATAGCTCATCCCTCCTTCTAGTTCCTTTATCCTGATATCACGAATCTCGTAGGTGGTCTTCGCTGCGGTTCTGGAACGCATCTTCTTCCAGACAACGCCTTCCATCCTGTCCGTCATCGGAACTGTGATCATCATCACGGCCGCCCTTTATGTTGCGGTATGTACTAGCATGATCGCCGATATCGCCACAGCTAATCTGCTGCTTATGTAGTTGACGAAGACCCAAGCGAAGAAAAATAAGAGCAGCCTCAGACTCAGTGGCGTACCTGAAGGAGCGCTTGAAGAAGGATTGCTAGATGGTCTATTAGCGGGCCATGCGGAAGAGCAGGGCTCAAGGGCGCACCTGAAGAATCGATAGGCCTCGCCAGGTGGGTGCGGCTCAGAAAACACGTTCCCTCGACAGCCAAGAGGATGAACTCGAAGAGACTACGGCGCTACCACCCATGAGGGTAGCGAGGATACTAAGGCTCGTATATAGACAGTGATATAGTTTCTCATTACGCCCTGCATCCCAACATGCGGCTGGAAGCAGGGCATCTAGATATATTGTATTAGCGGGGTTTCGCACGGATAGACGAGGATGATGTACATGCCTTCGGGAACATAACTACTTACATTTATGGGCGCTGATCTTGCTACTACTATGTAAGTACTAGGTACAACAATGACCTGAACAGCTCTTTACGCTTGAGTTGTGGCGGGAAGATCTTTTATCATTTTTCTCGTCGTCTCTGTCAAGAAAATTACAAGAATACCATGAAGCCGCATCGTATGCCAGGACACCATGGCAAATGAAACCTCTGGCTTCTACTTGGAATCAATGTACCAGATTCTCACTATAACCAAATCAGTGTCACAGTAGCTCCAGGTTGGAGCGGCCGATTCCGGCTTTATCGGCCCGATTAGACAAGTCATTTCTTTGATCATTATGATTTCGGCGCAGGCACTTTTTAGAAAACATGCTGTTCCAATCTGCGGAGCCCCATTCCTCGCCCCTCTGTACTTCCAGCTTCGTTCCTCGATTCCCTGGACACTGAAGAGGCCTGCGAGCTTCTTCAAGGAACCATACAACAAGCATTCCAGTGAGACTTGCTTGGTGCTTCCCTGTGCCACGAAGAGTCATGTCGTCCCGCAAACGTACACAGCGTTGACGCCCGAGTATGCAAATTTCGCTAGACCGTTCGCCGTTGGGACTACTCGGACACCGCGGAATCGGAACCTCCACTCCAGAGGAGCTCGCTGAGGATGAGATGCAGCAAGCAGGGAGATGGCGACGAAAGTATCTGGCTGTGGGATATTGTGAAGAACAATATGGGGCTGTTGCTCGTGACGGGATCGCAGGCGTTTTTGTCTTTAGTGAATGTCGCTGTGAAAAGGCTCAACAGTATTGACCCACCTGTATCCACGTTTGAGGTGAGTTCTCATCATGAGTAGGCTTCGAGGGCCTTGACTGAAGTCGTGCGTCTCTCTAGTTGATCGCCGTTCGAATGGTATGCTTTCTACCGACTTTTTTTTCTGACGTCTCTGATCGCGGTCGCCCACCTAATCCAACTTCCAAGATCATAACTTACGTATGCTCCATGGTATACATGTACGTAGTGCCCCTCCTTCACTATTCAGAATCCGACTAGAACTTCTACCTAGGATCTATGCTGGGGTGCCAGACCCATGGTTAGGCCCAAGAGGCGTTCGGCTATTGCTTGTATTCCGCGGATTTTCGGGGTACGTTCGTGATCTTAAACGCAAGTGGGGCGATCACTAACGCGTCGACTGTCAGGTTTTTGGTGTTTTCGGCATATATTATTCCTTGCAGTATCTATCACTCTCGGATGCGACTGTTTTGACGTTCCTTGCTCCGCTATGTACAGGCATTTCTGGCCATTTTTTGAAGGAGAGATACACAAAAAGGAAGCACTAGCAAGCAGTGAGTGTGGTTGTCTACCGTCATACTGCGTTTTCTATACGACGATGCTTGTTAGTTATAAGCCTTCTTGGTGTTGTCCTGATAGCACGTCCCGCATTCCTCTTCGGAGACGCTCACCGAACAGACCCTCTTTCCATTGATATCGCTGAGCAGGCTTGCCAGAAAATCCGGAAAAAGGAACACCGGAGGAAAGGCTGATCGCAGTTGGGTAGGAGCTGTCCATACCTGTATTGCATGCCACTGACATAACTCATGCAGCGTGGCGTTGATCGGCGTCCTTGGCTCGACTGGTGCCTGTAAGTTATTCTGCAACTCTTCTAGTAAGCGCGTCGAACACCGAATTGCAGATACATCAATTACAGCGATCGGGAAACGAGCACACCCACTCCACGCATTGACCTCTTTCTCTTTACAGAGCGTCATCGTTGCTGTTGCCGCGTATGTTAAATACGTGTCTGGAGTGCCCGACATTATCATACTAAAACGATTCTTCAGGCTGGTCCTCCAGAGAACTCCAATCGTTGTGCCGACAAAGCTTGAATGGCTTGGCCTTCTCGTCATGATCGGCATCTTGGCTTTATAGCACAGGTAATTGGCCCTCACCAGATTCAGTACATACTCCCCTGACATATACACGCTAGATTCTTCTAACGATGGGCTTGCAGCGTGAACAGCTGGAAGAGGGTCCATTGCCGTGTACACACAGGTATTACGAGCTCACTCATATCAATGGTATATCTGACATTGGGCTCCAAAGATAGTATTCGCTGCAGTCCTGGAGCGGATCTTTTTCAAGACCACACCCTCCGTCCTGTCAGTTATTGGAACCCTGATTATCATTACAACCGCCCTTTACGTTGCGGTATGTACCACCGCAACACTGCCCATTTATATAACTGATACATGGTGGACATAGGTGACAAAAGATCAAACGAAGAAAAGCAAGAACAGTGTAAGGCTTCGTGGATTACCTGACGGAGCGCTCGAAGAAGGCTTGTTGGAAGGCCTCTTGGAGGGCCACCTTGGAGACCAGAGTCCCGTGATCAAGGACGAACCTAAAGAATCGAGTGGCGCGCATGAGGTCAAAGCCCCTCAGACCACGCGTTTCTCTGCACCCCGAGGCGGTGCTCTTGACGATACCACAGCACTTCCTGCTGCTGAGGGCACCGGAGATATAAAGGCGTTGACATAGATGCTGGTGACGCTCTCCGCTGTTGCGCCACGGTCCTTCCAGGAGTGATTCGTAGAAGTGAGGATCTCAGACATCTAGCCAGATATTGTATAGAAGGATATCGGTGAGGACACCGAGCATTTACTGACTTGGACAATGTGTTAATACCGTTATGCGTTCTGGTTTTACGCGGTGTAACATGTGTCCTACGAGACGTTTTCCTTTGCACTCATGTTAACACCATCTCGTGGACAGATTACACGTCCTGATGCCTTTGCACGCGCTCTCGACATGATTGATTTTTCCATGGTGGAGATGGGTGACATGGGTAACTGTACATACTCGGGCTATCATCTGATCAGTGGGAGCGATTTCTTTCTGCGGCGGGGGGGGAAGGATACCAGATCAATTCTGTGCGTATGATGTTCTGTTCAAAGTTATATCAGGCGTACTCACGCTCTGCGTTACGGAGCACATGGTCATGATTCCGACACAAAAGGAAGGGGGGCGCCACGATCAGATCTGAAACATCCATTACTCGATACAGTAAGCGTAATTTTGGGTATCCGGGCCAGGCCGATCGAGTCTCAACTCTTCCTTCGTACCTCTCACTCCAAACTTCGGAGTCTTCGCCGCCAGCATGGAATTTTGCCCTGGATCCTTTTCCTGAGTCACAGTTGCGCCCTTCAAACGTCGCCATTCCTGTCGATCCGCGCGCAAACATCTAACCCGCAAGTAAGGACTCCTCGGAACAACGACGTCATGACGTCTAGTAGCGTATACAGCCCCTTGCCGTCTCATGGTACCGACGTTCCCCCGGACGTTGTTGAGTCTCCTCTAGGTACTCCAGCACGATCCAGGGAGCCATCCCCCCTGGAGTTGCCCAGCGACGGTGAAGTGCAGCAGACGGGGAGGTGGCACGCGAAGTATTGGCTGTAAAAGGAATTGCAAAGAACAACGTCGGCTTGTTGCTTGTGACAGCAGCGCAGGCATTTCTAGCTTTGATGAACGCCATTGTGAAAAAGCTCAACACTATCGACCCACCTGTACCGACGCTAGAGGTGTGTCTACTTACAACGAAGAATTTCATGGAACTTGACTCCCATGCTTCTTACAGATGATAGTCGTCCGCATGGTATGTATCCTTACCTTACAGGCTGTCATCGGGCTGATCAGACTTCGTGTAGACCATAACTTATATCTGTGCCATGACATACATGTATGGTCTCTCCCTCCTTCGGCCTCGAGCATAGCGAATTGGAACTTGCTGACTTGCTGACTTTCTGTAACTTAGGATTTGTGCTAAAGTTCCTGACCCGTGGTTGGGTCCAAAAGGTGTTCGATTATTGCTTGTATTACGCGGGATTTTCGGGTATGTTTACCTTCATCTGGAAGCCGTGTCAGGCGGGTCAATGATAATGCGTCCAATCAGGTTCATTGGAAGTATCGGCGTATATGCTTCATGAAGTATCTATCTCTTTCGGAAGCTACTGTATTGACATTTCTGGCGCCACTTTGTACTGGTATCTTTGGGGCCATTTTTCTGAAGGAGAAGTACACGAAACGGCAAGCTCTAGCAAGCGGTAAGTAGTAGAGGTGTTCTTGCCTTCGGCGTCCAGTGTCTTGGTATTCATGATATTCTAGTCGTCAGTCTTTTGGGAGTCATACTTATAGCGCGACCTGCGTCCCTGTTCGGAAACACTCCGCCAGGGCCTCGTTTCGCCAATCCAATTCCTGCCCAACGGTTATTGATAGGCATTCTGGAAGGTAGAAAGCAAGAGAAGAGGCTAATAGGAGTTGGGTATGTGTCTGTCCTTTGGTCTGCTGTGCATGTCATTGACAGTGCATAAATCAAAATGTAGCCTAGCGTTGATTGGCGTTTGGGATCAGCTGGTGCATGTAGGTCCTCCTTCAGCGCCTTTTAGACGCCGCACGTAACGACAGATTCTAGATACTACTATCGCAGCCATGGGGAGACGGATAAACCCACTCCATGCAATGGCCTCTCACTCCCTTCAGAGTACCATCTATGCTGCTATTGCGTGTGTTAAAATCGTACAGGACTAGGGATGTGTACTGACAAGTCTCTGCAGAATGATCATACGAAGGACCCCCATAGTCGTACCAAATGAGCCTGAATGGCTTACCCTTCTCATTATGATCGGCTTATTTGGCTTCATTGCTCAGGTACATACAAAAACCCACCAACATTGAGGAGACGGCTATCTGAAATATGAATCGACAGGGTCTGCTGACGATGGGCTTGCAGCGCGAGACTGCAGGAAGAGGGCCAATCGCCATCTACACCCAGGTATTTACAGCGCATCAATCACGTCACCTTTTTGTCTGACTTTTGACTCCTCTAGGTGGTATTCGCCGCAATCTTCCAGTGGATCTTCTTTGGCACCACGCCGCCCTTCGAGTCCGTAATCGGAGCTCTGATCATCATCACAGCAGCCATCTACGTCGCGGTATGTACCACCTGTAAACCAGGTCCTGCACGCTATGCCTCATGCTTGGTGAATATAGGTAACGAAAAACAAGGAAAACAAAAAGATGGACATGCAGAAACAGCAAAGCGAACATGACAGAGCTCTGGAAGAAGGGTTGTCGGAGGGTTCACCGCAGGCCGCGCTGAGGCCCCAAGGTTGAGGTCGGAGCTGATCATGTGAATGGCGCCCATGAAGTGTCTGCCTCTCCGCAAATACGTCGCCGAACAAGTCAGGAGTATGCTACTGAGGCGACTGCGCTGCTCGCTCCTGAGGGTCGTGGAACTAGTAGGTCTACCATATAGACTCTGGGTTGTGGCGCCACAGTCGGAAATTGTTTCGTAGATAATTAGAGATACCACAAATAACCACTTGATGGCCAAGCATCCTGTAGATGGAGATGCTTCGAGTTGTCGTCTGGCGAGGTGATTGAGCAAGCTTCCCGTGGCCTTTGATAAGTGCCACTAGTCCTTCCTAAGAGTAGATAAGAACGAGCATCGCGGTCCTAATGCAGCCTATGGTGCTAAATACTTACCCGTGCGCGGCTTTCGAACTGACCTATTCGGCGGTACATTATAGTAATTTTGAAGAGAAGACTAATATGTGTGACAAGTAGTAAAACAGCAAAGGAGGGTGGGTATAAATGAGCGAGGGGGTGGGGGTCGTGAGTCCGCAATGTCCAAAATATATGATGTCCCGGAGTTCCTTAGCATGTGGTGGGTGCCTTGACGGTAGATCTAAGAACCATATCAGTCTAGAGACACTAATCCCATGACATGAAATACTTACGAGTATTGCAGGTAGTCCGCCAAGTTCTGGTAAGGGATTCGCGGGTGAGGCAGGATCTGAAAGCGAATATGAGTAAAGAGGCACGATGTGTTCGCCGTGACGACATACCCGGTCCAGGCAGAGACGGTGTTCCAGAAATCAATGACATAAGAGGCATCGGTGGGGTAAGGCCCCGAGGTTCCGGTAGGGCAAGGTGTTTGTGCGCCAGGAGGTCCACCGCAAGATCTCACGGTGTTGGTGAGAGCAGCATAGTAGGCGTCGATCATGTCCTGTTGGGTCACGAATTTTTATCTTTGGAGAGAAGATAGAAGACCTGTGAACGATGCATCAGTCACGGTTCAAAGTCGTCTAGGGAAGAAATGCCCTACATCCGTGGACAAGCGAGGCTGTTGTGCAGATAGGAGAGGCGCGCCAGTGTACAGGTAGTCTGCCTTGACCAGATGCTTGATAAGGACATCGACGGTCGACTGGCTATAGCAGAGAGCTGAGAGCACGCAGTATCTATCGGTGAAAATCGACTTGGCAGCGGCCGCTCCTATGGAACATTGTCCGACCATCTCAGCGCAACTGCCATTCTACAAAAATTGCATCAGAACGGCAGATACAGATATCACAGGGAGAGAAGCGTCACTGACGTCGGTGATCCTTTGCGGGACACAAGCCGGCGTGGCAGCGTTGACAGCAGCATCACACGACTGGACCGCTCCACAACACCTGGCGTTTCCACGTATTGGATCCAGTCCTAGTGATAACATAAACGGATCAACACCTCTACCGCAGGACAGCACAGTACACATACAGCAAGGTTGTTGTAGAGGATGGAAGAACTCGCGCAGTTGCCGGTCCAGGCGACGGCTGCTTGCCACCATCGAATGACGGCATCTGCAGAGGTAGGGTACTCGGGCACAAGGTACCCGGGCGCGGTCGTGTTGGTGACAGTACTATTGATGGAGGAGATGGTGCCATAGTAGTAGTCGACTTTGGGATGATGATCAGATATTTGTGTAGGGCAGCTATCATCACTCACTGAACTGCTGCTGGGTAAGGGTCTCGGAGCCATGGGAAGCAACGTTGAATGCCTATGTAAAAGGTCAGGTCGGCACGTTATGAAATTGCAGTGTTTTGATACATACCTCGCGCGAGAGACGGGGAACCTTGTAAGAGAATTCCCCATTGAAGAAGTGCGGCGTATCGCAGACTGCAAGGGCTAGGCATCCGGGTTGGCTCCAAGGATTGGCGGAACTTGCCTGGGAGCAAACATCCCTAAGATTATATATCGCTCAGGGAACGCTTAAGTCGGCTCTCTGAAGTCTTCGTACCTGATGGATAGACAACTGCGAGTGTCGCGCCCGGGATCGATGTCGCGTACCACAAGGGTCTCCACTGAGGGCACTGTCAAGGCGAGAGTGAGGGAGGCGGTAGCCGCACCGAGCGCGAGGGGGAAGAGCATGGTTGATGGGGGACAAGTCTGATACTAGAGATTAATCTCTACCGCCGCGTTTTTATATACGGGGAAGTAGACATGTTCTGTCTGCGGCATGGGCTGGCCGCGCCGTCTTCCTTGAATAGATCATACAAATGATGGCTACCAAGCTGGTAGCTATTTATGATTCCTCCCTAACTGAGGTAGAATCTCAGGTCAACTTCGAAGTGTCAACCAAGTGTCAGCGTTGTCAACGGTGGTTCGGCGAAAGGAGAGACGCATGGTGGAAACTCAAAGGAATTATTTGAAGCATCGGCATGATCCGACAGGCGTTAACATTGATGCCATCGTCTCGACTCGCGTCAGCTGGGGTCGGACTTGCACCAACTTCCCTCCTCTCGCTGCCCTGCATATTTCCTAGGGCTTTCTTCGCCGCAACGCACCGCTAAAACCTGAAAGTCACGCCCCTCGTATGCCGCCGCACCACCAGCTGGTACATCGTAGGCCTCGTAACATGAGAACCTGCAAACAATGCAAGAAAAGGGAAGGAATCTGGAGAGTTTTTTTGCTAGACATAGCAGAGCAGCGCTTGACCTTTCAGACCCTCGTAACTTCCAGAACCCAGGAATCACCATTCTTGACACCGTGCATGCATCTTGAAGAATAATACAACTGACCGATCCAGGTCCTCAAACATAAATAGCTCGCCACCACGCTATCTCAGGATCGTTTAATGAATGGAACGCTATCGCCGTCAGGCCGATGAATCCCGACTCAACCCAAATACACCGTCTCACGGAAAACTTGGACATGAAAACGCACTGGACGACGGCCAGCATCCTTTCTTCCCTGTCTTTTCCTGACGTTACCATCTCCCTGTCCCAAGGATCCTTTGCGTCTCTCGACAGGCAGAACCCACCGCCCGACTCTCGAAGTATTACTGTGAACCCGGCATCTCCCTTTCTCCGGCGACAGCTATCTGGGCTGCACTTCACGTAAAGCCAAAAGACAATGCGCAATCGGAGGCTATATCAAGCCCCCCGCACGATCGCTCTCCGCGTTTGGATCGTTCGCCATACTAGTGGCCGCGTTGCTCGGATTATCATATCCAGAAGCAAGTAGTCCCTCTAGATCGAACGGATCGGCAGGCTGAACAAACAGCCCTTCGATGGAATACGAGTTGAGCAGGTCGTCCAAAGAGCATGGTTCCACACCCGGCGAAGGGTTATCGTCGCATGACGACGTCGATAATGATGACTTGGTAAAGAGAGGAAATGCAAGCCAAACGCACTGTGTCCACCTGCTTCCCGCACCATGGATGCGCGCAACGAAGAATCTGTCGGTGCCGCAGTGTTATGCGGTAGGTTCGTGTCTAGGGTAACTCCAGGTGAGCAAAGTTTGTTACCTTGGACAAGTAGGCCACGCACTGGTAAACCGACGTAGGAGACCCTTGTCGGGAGCGAAATAAAGGTCTTGCGTGCCGTCAACGAAGGATCGATGCGTTGAAACCCGAGTCCTACAATTCATGCCTCAGAAGATGCGTAGTAGTCGACTGCGGTGGATGGACATACCGGCTGCGCGCTGCTCAAGTATATTTGAGACGTACGATATTCCGGCCCAGTAGTGCTCCATGCGCTGGATCGCCTTCGTGAGCACGGACAGATTCTGTCGGCAAGGGTGCTGAGTAGGTCGTCGAATGTCTGGGGCTTTTTGTCGGCCTGGAGGTTAAATCCTGCCGCAGGTTTTTCATGTCGTGGATGAAGGCAAGGCTAGGAAAAAGCGCGGGGGTCAGTAATTTCAGTGGATGTATGAATGTAGTCTTTACCTCGCGACGTAGATGGGCTGAACCGCGAACGGGCTTGCCAGCTGCGAAAAGGGATTAGCTTTAATATACGCAGATGAGAAAGAATACATGGCGCACGTAAGAATGCGAAGCAAAAGATCTGCAAAGACCAGACATTCCGCGATGATACGCGAGCTCGAAAGTGAGAGCTTTATCGAGCGATCCATATTCTGCGACAACGGCGTTTCTATCCCCGACGGCTTCGACATGAGTTCCGGATGGAACACCATGGCCAGCACCGCATTAGCCCACAGATGAAGTGTCAAGAACGAGTCCTACACCCCCCACCGTCAATCCCCAATTTCCCAATCCATGCAAGTGTGAAAACAGCAACATACCCCATGCCCCCTTGCCTCCTGGTGCTTAAACGCCTCCACACTCCACTTCATCGCATCCGGCAGCTCCGCATAAAACTGCACCAACTCGGTCTGCAACCTCTTCAGCGTCTCCGGGCTCGCCATACTCGGACCCGTCACCAGCGTGCGCAGCCGGCCCCTGCGCCCGTTCAGCACGCTTGCGATGCGCCCGCAGAGGACCATCAGGCGCACCATGTACACGAACGCTGTGGGCTGCGGGAGCTCCTGCGCGGCGTCGGCATCGGAGCGTGCGGGGTCGGGGGCGAAGTCCTCGTCGACGGGGAGAGGGACTTCGATCATGTCTTCGGAGATGGTGGGCGGCCGGCCTGTGGAGAAGGCGAGGATGCGGTCCTAGGAATCCCTTGGTGATTTTGAAGAGGTAGTGGAAAGGGTATAACTGACTGTGACGAATAAGCACCAGAATAGATGGCGGACGCGTATGAGGTGTGCTCTGTTTTCGTAAATTTCAGAATTCTGTCGAAGGATTGAATTATAGTTGGCGTGAGTAGAGAAATAAAGCTTACTTCATGCATGCCTATATCCAGAGCCATCCGTATAGCCATTCTGCGCGTCATTTCAGGGAAATCTCAAAAACAACACTAGCGGTGGGTACGCACCCTGAATATTGCTATAATGGCCTACCGTTCAGTCCTTAGCAGACCAAAACGCGCATAACACGGACATACCCATAGTCCGCTTTCTGAATTCTAAGCGTTTGGTTATTAGTCAGAAGGTGGGGGCTTGAGTGGCGTCCTCAAAACATACTTGTCCATAATTAGCCCAGGCTAAGAGAAGAAGCCCTGTGACGACGTCTGTCGTCGGTAGATGCAGTAACGGTATAATGAGCTCTTGAGCTTTGGTTATAAACGGTGCACATGCCTGGCGATGCCGTATAGTCAATTCATCGAAGGCTCGCCTATATGGACTTGGGTGGGACCTACTTTGAGTGGAGCGTCTTGAGCGGATGGGTGGAATCTGCACACGACTTATGAGCACTAGAACTCTTTTGGACCGACGGTAGTCCTACCTGGCACCGAGTGCGCAGATACCTATGCGTAATAAGGATATCAGCTCGAACACGTTTGATAAACAAAATAAGAAACACTGCGCATACAGTTGAGTAAGAACGCAGACATCGTCCCAGTTTCCAGGCGTTCCTCCATCCGTCTACGACTTATACTCGGAAAATGTCGGCTCATGGTCCTGAAAAAGGTATCGAGGAGGGGAATATAGACATGTGGGTATGGTAATCCGTTATCATCGAATACATCAAGTTCCGACTGGCCAGTAGGTCCCGACGGTGAAGTACAAACGGGTAATGGCGCACTGAATCCCGAGACGGGGCTGCTGGACGCCGGCAGTGGCTGAAGCTTGAGTGATATACGATTGACTCCTGGACTACGAACATGATGAATTCGCGGGTACGAGATCCAGACGCCAACCGAAAAGACTCACTGGATAAGCGGTGGATCCAGATTGCTGAATCATCCTTCAGCGATACCAGAAGGAAAGAGGGCACGGGCGACTCACGAATCGGTAATAGTACAACTCCAAGTCCTCATTACGCGTCGGATCGCCATCTATAAACGCAACCTGCGACTCCAAACGCGCGTACGAGCTGCGCTGCGTCTTTCTCCCTCGCATCCGCTGGCGCGAACTGTGGGAGCATGCTCGAGGAGGGCATCAGACCCTGACCGGACGACGCGTTCATCATCGACCTCCACGTCAACTGAGGTGACACCGACGACGCTGGAAAGTCCCACTGCATCCCCTCCGCCGCATGCGGGCTCACACTCAACGTATCCGGGCGACCCTGTCAAACCCAAATCAGCCTCAACGCACAAAACACCCCAGGGCCATAGATCTCACCCACGCCATAAGACTCTGAATATCCTTCTCCGGTGCAGGTGCAGGCCCTATCTGATCCCCACCAGCCGCATAGCGCATCTGCCCAAGCCGCTCCCCTCCTCTCCTCCTCCTCCATCTCCCTCCTCGTCCTCTTCCTCCTCCGTCCCACGGGCCACTCACACTCCCCGTGCCTTCGCGCACGCCCGGCACACCGGTTTTATCGCCGGAGCACCGAGCGCGTTTGGTGCGGCAGCGTAGGCAGGCGAGCGCTACGCGTTTCTCGTTCGGGTTTGGTTTGGGGGGTCGAGGGTGGAGGTGGGGGGAGATGCGGAGGTGGTGGGTGAGGGCTTGCTGGATGACATCGTGGCCGTTGGATGAGGAGGGTTTGGGGGTGGGGGGCGTAGGCTAAAAGGTTGCTCATTGTAATTTGTTGACTCAGGTCCAAGGAGGAGCCTGAGGATCAGTGGATTCCGATCAGAGGATCTTGCAGATCTCGGATTCCGGAACCCTGTTTCCAATCGTAAGAGAGCGTAAGAGGCGCGTGCGCGCGTACCTTAGAAACGCTTATTTCGGGGGTGGTCCTCGATCACTTCATCTTAAAAGCCCTCTGCAGCTCTCCAGAATATACTTATGGTGTAGGATATATTGCACCATCGGGCGTTCAACTTTTAATATGCAGACTTATGCGCATGAACCTCCTGTGACAGCCCACACTGAGTACCATCTACTACCACTATGATTCCAAGGAACGCACCAGTAGATCGCAGATGAAAGGGACAAAGTTGAACCGCCGGCCGACGGGTAAACTGGCTGTTCCAATTGGGGACCGTGTCAGTATAATAAACACCTCCTCCATCATCAGAAGTTCACGACACGCCCAGACCGTGGCGTAGCAAAAAATCTTATCCCTCAATAGAATTTGAAAGCCCATGCATGCAAAATATCATTTCATTACACCTCACCTACACCACGGACCAACGCAAGCATTCATATACATAGTACAAAGATCAAAACCATCTCATCACCACCCCACTCAAACACTCCTCATCGACTCTGTATGTCCCTCCTTCTCCCCAAGGTAGGATCCCCCCGGCTCCTCGTTGAGGCCCTTGGAGGGGTACCTGATCAGGAGGTATTTGTTGATCTGGCGAGCGCAGCGAGGAGGAACACGAAGACACTATTTGTGGTGGGGGTTGATGTTAAGTGGTATAGTGGGAGGAGGCAAGGTATACTGGAAGAAGGAGAAGGACGTACGTGGTGACGGGCGAAACCTTGCACATAGCGGGGGCAGTGTTCGACGGCCACAGGAAGGAGCCATAGATGGATGCACTGGAACAAAGTCAGACAGGTGGCACAGGAAGGATGAGCTGGGGGCTCACGAGTTTCCGAGCCCGTTCACCAGCGCAATAGCGATGGCACGCTTCTCAGCCGGGTGGTCAATGATGCTTGATACCCACTACAGCAACAGTTAGTTCAGGTTTTGGCGGCATGAGTCCACAGCAGAAGCGCACTTACCAACAACGTCAACGGACAAACCGCATACACCCCCCCAACCGCCAAACACAAAAACGCATACTTCACCTTCAAATTCCCCGCCGCCACCGTAACAACAAACGAGACCCCCGCAATAAGCGCCGCCCCCGTAATCCAATTCGCCCTCTCCCTCCTCCAATCACTCACAAAGCTAAACACCAATATCCCCACCAGCGCCACCATATACACCGGTATAGTCATGTACTGCGCGGTGAAGCCCTTGTACCCGGTCTGCGAGACGAGCGTGGGATGAAGTACTGGATGGTCTGGGAGCCGGTGGCGAGCATGTACATGAGGACGAGGATCCAGGTGCGCCAGTCGGTGAAGGCCATCTTTGCGGCGGCGAGGTGGGTGGGCTGGGGGGAGCCGGTTGCGGTGTTGCCGATGCCGTCGTGGGAGAGGCGCTGGACTGCGATGAACTGGAAGGGAGGTTAGCCATGGGGGAGATGAAGAAGAGAGGGGAGTCACCTTCTCTTCGGGTGTGAGCCATTTTGTAGTGCTGGGCCAGTCGGGGAGGATCATCCAGGTGAAGCAGGCTAAGTGACGGGGGGTGAAAATCAGCATGAGGAGCGCCGCGAGACGAGAATTTACTGACCGACGAAACATGAGCCCACGCCTTCGATCAGGAGGAGCCACCTCCATCCTTCAATCCCCCTTGCGAGCTTCAGATGATCGGTGATGACACCCGCAAGCAACCCGGAAAAGGCGCCCTACACAATTTCATGGCGTCAATTCTAACCCACAGGTCAAACGGCAAAGACAATGGTGCGAACCGAAAACGGCGGTGGCAGTGTAGTAATCGAGTACCGCTTGGCGAGTTCGTGGCGCTTGTACCATGAGGAGAGGTAGAATGCGATACCAGGTGCGAAGCCCGCCTCTGTGATCCCGAGACAGAAGCGAACGGCTGCGAGGGATTTCCAGCTGTCGACGGCGGCCATGCAGGTCGCGACGGCGCCCCAGAGGAAACACAGGATCGAAAGGCTAGAAGCGAAATATGCCAGTGAGTATATGTGACATGGTAGGTACGGGTGGTCAAAGACTTACTACATCGAAGGCCGCACTCGGGTTAGCAGCATGTTCAAGGGCACTTCGAACAGGACATAGGAAAACCTGCGGGGTGGGAAGTCAGATCTCAGAACCGAGCCTTGAATAGATGAAAATTCGAGACGTACGAAGAAAAGGAGCAGGATGACGGAGTATTGCGTGGAGGTGAGGTTTAGAGACTTTTCCATGCCGCCGATCTTGGCATTACCGATGTTGGCGCGGTCGAGGTATGAGAGGGTGTAAAGCAGCCAGATGGTAGGCACCTGAGGTCATCATAAGTCCAAGCCAAGTGCGGAACGCGTAAAATATAAAATATAACGTACAATTCTCCTGTCGATCTTCCTTACGAGACGTTTCTCCGCCTCGGAATCAGGCGTGAACACAGCAGTGGATGGATCGAAGTCAGAATTCGCACTCCATTCCTCTGTCTTCGCCTTGCGGTTGAACAGTGGCATCGGGGGCGGGGAAGAGGACGATGCGGGGTAGAGTGGAGCGGCTCTTGACAACTTCCCCAGCTGGCGCCACGAGGGTTTAAGTACTACGCGCCTCGCGAGATCCCAAGAAGCTGGGGAAGCCCCCGCGCCTCTTTCCCCGCCCCCTGACCATGGAACGATATATTTCCGTGGTGCGGTCTAACCTAGAATGCAAGGATGTCAATGTGGACTGAGAGCCGTCATGGCGCCATGTGATATTCTGCAGGCACGTCCGGGAGCAGAGTTTAGCAGGGAATTGGAATTAAGGTAATGCCTGACGACGCGCCAAGCCTGAGGCCTGAGGAGACGCAGTGGTAGAGATCTGATCGAGCGTCACAGGACTGAGGAGGTTCGTTTGGCGTTGTTTTGTTCCGAAGGCCCGCCCGTCCGGAAAGATATCGTTCCGTATGTTTTCTTGTTTCTCCTCTCACGTTGCGTCTGGAGATGAGAAGAATCATTGAGCCATGCTGCAATCGTATCCGATAAAAGCTTGATTGACGCTCCGAGTCCAATTCCAGCCCCACCACGGATTTCATCATCATGTCTGCTTCCGACTTTCCAGGAAACCGCACTCTCGACATTCTCTACAAGGCCGAGCGTGAAGGATATGGTATCCTGTCCCAGACATGGTACGCATCCCCCAAGTCACACACACTTTTCATTCCATCATCAACCTTACCTGATCTTTCTCCTGCCAGCTATGACGCAGGAATGGCCGTCGCACTCGTCCGCGCCGCAGAACGCGCACGCAGCCCAGCCATCCTCCAGCTCTTCCCCATAACCCTCGCATACGGCAAAGGCCCCTTCCTCCGCTTCTGCCTCGATCTGTGAGTCCCCATCACACCCATCTACCCGTGACGATCGACTGACCCCGAATTCGAACGAAGCGCGCACCAAGCCTCCGTACCCATAGCCGTGCACCTCGACCACGCCACCGACCCCGAGCACCTCGAGCTCGCCATCGGCCTCGCCGAACAAGGCACCGCATTCGACAGCATCATGGTCGACGCCAGCCACGCCGAGGTGCGCCCTTCTTCTCTTCTCTTCTCCCCACATCCCCCAGATCGAGTCCCGACTCATGAACAAACCACACAGACGGACGAGGAGAACATCGAGCTCGCACGCCCGTATGTCGAGCGCGCGCGGAAAGCTGGGGTCGCGGTGGAGGTGGAGCTGGGACGGTTGGAGGGCGGCGAGGCGGGCTCCGTATGATCTCGGATGCGAAGCTCACTAAGCCCGAAAAGGCGGAGACTTTCATGAAAGGGTGCGTTCCTTCCCCTTCCCCTGCCCTTCCTTCCGTCATCCCTCAACTAACCTTGGAATGATGTAGGACCGGCGCCATCATCCTAGCGCCCAGTATCGGCAACCTCCACGGCTCCTACCTCAACCCACCCAACTTCAGGCAGCAGATGTACGTCTTTCCAACCCCTTGCGCTTTCTCCCTTGTTCACCGACATCATGAACCCCATCACAGTCTGAAAGACCTACACAAAGTCTTCAAAGGCAAAGTCCCCATCTGTCTGCACGGCACGGATGAGCTCCCCGACGAGCTCTTCCTCGAGTGCATCAAGAACGGTGTCAGCAAGGTCCGTGCCTCCCCCTCCGACCGGTTCCCGTTGATTTTGACAGTGAGGTGGTGTAGATCAATGTCAACAGCTGGGCGCGCGATCCGTATGCGAAGACTCTGGGTGAGAGTCTGCTGACGCAGCCGTTCCCTGAGGCGCAGGAGGCTGCGACGGAGGCGTTCGCAGCGGTGTGCGAGCGGTTCTTCACGCTGTTTGGGTCGGCGGGGAAGGCGTGATGGCCGGGTTTATGGATGTTTCGTCCCTTTGTGTTGGATAGCAGGATACAAGTGCTGTATCGCAAATAATTATGACTGGTTTGACTTGAGCTCGTGGTGTCGGTTGAGTGTGTTGGGAGCGAGGTTGAGGCGGCTTCTTGACGTGAGGCCCCTATCGACTGGCCAAGGATGTGGGTGAGACCTCTACCGCCCTGGCGCCACTGATTAATCTCAATATTGGAAGAATTCAAAGACATAAGGTCGGGAAATCTAGGACATTAGGCACGCGTGGAGAGAAAAGCCCCTTCAGCTGAGGTAACATAGAGGGAGGCCAGAAGGACTACATCGAACCATGTACACGTAGGTCGTACTTCTACTGTCCCCGGAATACGCTGGCGATAGTATTTCTCATAAGTCTTCCCAACTGGTGTGCTCTTCGTCGTCCATGCCAACAGCGATGACGTCGGAGCAAATCGGTCTCGTAGGTTACTGTTTCCTCGTGTCAGAGTACCCGTACGCCTAAAGCGAGCTACCTCGAAAATGGCGCATTCATTCCAACGATGATCACCCCGGAAGCAGATAGGACCGTGGGGTATCCGTAACAGCCAACGCCCCCCCGACTGAAAAACAATTTAGGCGCCCACCCCGCGTGACCTCATACTTTGATCCTCCCCCTCCTCCGGCCGGCCCACACACACCAGGTCTGCTGGTCCATCCCATCCTTCCCATCCTTCCACCGCTTCCCTTGTATATATATAGTCTCCCCATTCCATCTCCCATGACCATCCCATCTCCATCCTCTCATCATGCCCAACGTCGTCCTCATCACAGGTGCTGCAGGCTGGCTCGGCGGTCTCGTACGTCCTCCTCCTTACCACTTACCACCGTATCGCACAGTGTTTCTGACTAGGCAAACGTAGCTCGCCCACGCGCTAAGGCTGATCCCAAAACCCCAGACGTGCAGCTCATTCTGGCGGACATCGTGGAGCCCAAGGCTCCGGAGGGTGTCAAGGCAGCCACGATCAAGGCCGACTTGACGGACAAGCAGCAGATCGAAGGGCTGTTCACCACACCGCTTGGTATCCCCGACACCGTGTACTGTCTCCATGGGATAATGTCCCGTGGTTCGGAGGATAACTTCGACCTCGGTCTCAAGGTGCTTACTCGTCGCTTCTCGTTCGTTTGCTTTTCAGGGGTGCTAATAGAGACGCAGGTGAACGTCGACTCTGTCCGCTCGCTCCTCGAGACGACGCGCGCCCAGAAGACGCAGGAGGGTCAACTCATCAAGTTCATCTTCACCTCATCACTCGCCGTATACGGCGGTCCCCTCGTACGCCTCCGCTCCTTCACGCATCACACCTGGATACTAATCCATTCGCTCAACAGCCCGACATCGTGACCCCCTCTACCATCGCGACACCGGAAGGCGCGTACGGCATGGGCAAGCTCACCTCCGAGCTCCTCGTCAACGAATACACCCGCCGCGGCTTCATCGACGGCCGCATCCTCCGCCTCCCCACCATCGTCGTCCGCCCCGGCGTCCCCTCCAACGCCACCTCTGCCTTCATCTCCGGTACGTCCCCTTCCCTATCCATCCCCTTCCCTATCCCTCCCCTCCCTCCTCCCAGACCCCATGACTGACCCCCCCCCCTCCCCCCCACCCCCCAGGCATCATCCGCGAGCCCCTCAAAGGCCTCCCAACCACCTGCCCCATCGGCGACTCCCTCTCCTCCCCCGCCCTCTCCCTCCCCTCCTGGCTCGCCTCCCCCCACACCACCATCTCCAACTTCGTCCACGCCAAACACGTTCCCCCCACCTCCTTCCTCCCGCACACCCGCGTCGTCTGCCTCCCGGGCTTCACCGCCACCGTGCGCGAGGAGTTGGAGGCGCTGGAGAAGGTGGGCGGGGAGGAGGCGCTGGGGAGGGTGAGGTTTAGGGATGATGAGGTGAATCGGAGGATTGTGGGGTCGTGGCCGGCGAGGTTTGATAATGGGTATGCGGTGGGGTTGGGGTTTGGGGTTGATGAGGGGGGGATGGAGCCGATTGTGAGGCAGTTTAAGAGGGATGTGGAGGCGGGGATTGCGTAGGTCGGGAGCGTTTCTGGTTATGGTATTATACGAATCAAAGCCAAAAAACATGTTGCAAAACTTGATCACCTATGAAGATCTGAACCAACGACGAACGTGCGTGCGCCAGAAATAGTCACAACACCATGCGACACGTCCCATTCATCACCTCCTTCCAGGAATTTTCGCACTGATGTCTCCCGAGAAGATCTTGGCGAACAGAGCCTTATATACTGATCGATACAACTAACGCCCCCTGATGCCCTCCACCTCCCTCATTTATCTGCCTGGCAGCGCCTCCGACGCTCAAGCTCAAGGCTCAAACCCCCCACACCAGAACGTTTACCCTACGAACCCAACACATCTCCCCTCCCAGCCCGCCTACTAGATGTCTTCCTCGCCACCTACGATCTCGGCTTCACCTCCTTCGGCGGCCGCCCGTCCACTTCCAGATCTTCCACCGCGCTTCGTAGATGGCTCTGGCAGACCCCCTGGATCGACGAACAAACCGTGCGTCTCCCCCCCTCTCCGTCTTGAGAACGATGTCTAAACGATGTATGTTACCAGTACCAAGAACTCTTCGCGGTCTGCCAAGCCTTCCCCGGCCCAGGCTCCACCAAGATGCTCTTCAACATAGCGCAAATCCACGCCGGCCTCCTCCCCGCCCTCCTCGTCTTCCTCCTCTGGTCCCTCCCCTCCGCCCTCTCCATGTACGCCTTCTCCCTCGGCATACAGCACATTGCTGAAACACTCCCCGGGCCCGCGTACGCACTCCTCTCTGGACTGAACGCTGCGACGGTGGGCTTGATTGCGTTGGCGGCGGTGCAACTTGCGAGGAAAGCGATCACAGATCCTCTTACGCGGTTCTTGGTGGTGTTTGGGGGGTGTGCGGGGGTGTGTTATAGTGCGTTGTGGTATTTCCCTGTGTTGCTTGTGGGTGGGGGGTGTGTTACGGCGTTTTGGGATTTGGTGGGGAGGGGGTGGTATTTGGGTTGGAAAAGGAGCCGGAGGGAAGGAAGACGGCGGGCACGTCCGGAGCTGGAAGCGGGTGCGGAGGACGGGGAGGTTCCGATGGAGGATGTGAAGCCTGTTGCTGCACCCGAGGCTGGAGCAAACCAAGTCGTCCATAGACGGCCCACCACCACATCCTCTCCTCCCATCGAAGAACCAACCCCACCCACCGCGCAGCCCCAGCCCTCCCAAATCGACATATCCGCGCACTCCATCCCCATCACCCTCGGCCTCTCCCTCCTCCTCACATTCTTCCTCGTATTCGCAGCGTTCATATCCCTGCGCAGCGCGCTCCACCCCGCCCCGCGCCTCCTCTCCCTCTTCACGAACATGTTCCTCGCGGGCACGATCATCTTCGGCGGGGGACCCGTCGTCATCCCCCTCTCCGCGACTACGTGGTGGCACCGGGCTGGGTGTCCCCGCGCGACTTCCTTCTTGGCTTGGCCGTGATCCAAGCCATGCCCGGGCCCAACTTCAACTTCGCCGTCTACCTCGGTGCTCTAGCCGTCGCGGGCCCGTCCAACGGCGGCACCGTACCGACATTCCTCGGCGCCCTCCTCGCCTTCCTCGGGATCTTCACACCAGGCCTCTGGCTCTCCCTCGGGTTCCAGTCCCTCTGGCGCGTACTCCGAAAACGGCGCGCGGTGCTGAGCGTCCTAAGGGGTGTCAACGCCGCTGCTGTCGGGCTCGTCTATACCGCCGTGTACAGGCTGTGGGAGATTGGGTACCTGGCGCCTGGGAGGGAGAAGGGGGGGAGTTTGGGGGGGGAGGGGTGGTGGGTGGTGGTGGCGGCGGGGACGTTTGCGGGGGTGGAGTGGGGTGGGGTGTTGCCGCCTGTGGCGATTTTGGTGGGGGGGGTGGCGGGGGTGGGGTGGTGGGGGGCGGTTGGGAGGGGGTGGGGGGGTGAGGGCGGTATGATATGTCGTGCTCTGCTCTGATCCTGGTGGTATCAGTCAGTGCCGGGTCAACGCTCCCTGCATACGCGGAGAGCACATACCTTTTAGCACCGTAATCTCGGTTTGTAGCCTCTCACGTCGTCGTTTGGCGAAGGGAGATGCGTAGTTACGTGACCAACGTCCCGACTCAATGCCCTTGGAGGTGCTGTTCGATCTGGAAGGTGCAGGAGCTAGTCTGTAAGAGACGTGGTCAAACACGACTGCCTCCCCGACGCGTATTATCGTGCTCTTCGCGTCGTGCATTCACGGAAACAACGGGGTAAGTGTATGTGTCGGAAATGGGACTTGAATACGTCCTGCAAGTGCCGCCTATCGTACCGACACGTGAACCTGCGGAAAATCGGGATAAGGCATCGACAACGGTCGACAGCGGTGTGTGTCGATTGGCACTAATGCGTCCTGGAAGAGGTGATAGATTTGATAGAGGACGATGTATCCCGCGAGGCAAAGTCCGGGGAGAGTAAGTAAAGAGGGGAGTCAGCTGGGAAGAAGTGTCAGATCTATGCTTTCCATTCAGCGTGCAGCTGCGAAAATATCTCTTGCGGAGTGCCTTGAACTAGAATTGGAGGATAGAGTGGTGATTATGAGGTAAATGCAGTGATCGACGTTGGATGCATGATGGGTGGAACAATCCAAGCGGAGTCGAGGACAAGTCGACAATGGTTGGCATTCTCTCACCATCCTCGAATACTTTCCACCACCTTACTTGGCGTTATCCGGCTTTTCCTCTTCTTCTCCTCTTCCTCTACAGCAAAACCTTGTTCAAGCGCTCGTGAATGTAGGAGACGACCGACTTATTGAGGTCCCATTATGTTCAGTACGTACACAACAGTTCGGCACCGTAACACACCAGATCGATCACACACACCTTCGAGTCGTGGCCACCCTTCGGTCCAACCTATATAATATAATTAGAAGGCGCTCCCACCCCTCTGGCCAACGTTCAAAACGTTCCCCGCGCGATGACCTCTTCCGTCTCCAGTCGATCCCACCGTAATTGGTACGATGACTCCGCAAATCTGACCATCATCCAATACGATCACAAGGCCTTGGATGACCCTCGCCCACGCGTCCGATTCACGCCTGAGGAACTCGAAGACTATGTCAGCAAGTACGTCCACTACTCGCAGCTTGCGCGCGGGAACAGGACGCTGCTATGGCGCATGATCGTGCCGCAATTCCTGCGGCGTACGCCCGAGCCATGGAGACAATGGCTCTAGAACAGACGAATAAGAAACCCCTTGAGCTGTACACCTACGCGGACATCGACGCTACGCTCGACGATTTGGCTCGGAAGTGCAAGAGAACGCCGAGGTCGCTTGAGGAGTGCGTGCAGTCGTGTCTTTTTCCCATCCATACGATTGCTCACCTACTTCTCGTATGCGCAGCCGCATCTTACTCACCACATACGCGGCGAATTACGTCCTGCTTATGAAGGAGCACGTTCTCCGGCATCCTACCAGATTTGACGCGGATGCCCTCACAGTCATCAGGATGGCTAAGGAACGGCTTGCTAGGTAAGCTGCTCACTTCGCTTTCGATTTGCCTTGTTCTTACGATCTCGTTGATGGCAGTATGTTGCCAACTCCCCCCAATTGGCAGGGAGCCTCTTTGAACGAGACTCCCAAACCCGATATCGAGCTCATCCCCGCCCAATTGCGTGATAGCGCCCAGACAGTGACCTACGATCAACTCCAGGTGTGGCGGGCCGACCTCCCATCCCTGGTCGGCGTCGCCTTCATCAACACATCGTCGGACAGCCCCTACGAGGCCGAGGACAGCGTGTTTTTTGTTCGAGATTACGTTACCACCGCGCGGGGGTCGTGCCATTTCGACGTTCAGTTTGAAAACAGCGGCGAGGATATCTTTCCTTTCTCGCCTGGCCACCTGCTTGAACTCATTCAGAAAGCGGAATACGTCCGCGTGGAAGACGCTCCTTGAGTAGTATTCTGACAATCAGGCTCTCGTTTGGTACGAAATCGTTTTGTCGTCGAAACCGTCTGTCATCATGTATTCATGCCGTCTGCTGTCTTGTAAAGTCAATGTTAAGTCTTCTCGAATATGTAGTGTCGCGACATGTGGGGTAGAGGGTAGAGAGTATAGAGTAAACAGTGGAGAATGTGCACTGGGCGGTGGTAAGAAGCACCAAGAAACTCACCGCTTCAGCAACTTTGAACGCCATATCAAATCGAGTAGGAAAGTCATCTTTGGAGATCAAACTATTGACGGATGGCATGCCTGAAACCGGATACCATTCTAAGAGATCGCAGCAAACACGATACCGGGAGGCAAGCCGGGACCCAGATGCTGCTATGAGACAAGAAAAGGAGAACAGTATATAGGGCCCCGAAGACTGCGCTCAATGTCTGCGAGCGAGAAAGGCTCCGACACGCGGCCTGCAGCAATCTCGGTATCAATACATTCTTGCACGACCGAAGGGACATGATCAACGGAAGGATGCTTTTTGTATGACGATGCATTCAGTGAGGAGCGGGAGAGTGTCGAGAGGAAACCCATGCGTGATGGTTAGTGATTAAGTGGGGATACAAGGAGGAGAGATTATGCTTTTCCAGTAGGGTGCAGAAGCCGTCTACACTGTAGGGATGAATAACGCGCTCAAAGAGCTTGACATCGTGAGGGGATGCATGAGTAGGGCGCGGACGAACATGAATGGCCTCGGAAAGATCATGATACGGCAAAGGATTGTGGTCAAGCAAGGAGTGAAGGGTAGACACATCAGGATGCGACCATCAGTGACCCGTGCGCAAGAGGCATGTCTCTCGAGGGCTGGATGGTCTCCCTCACAGGCTGCAGGCATGGAGAA
The DNA here is from genome assembly GCA_014905825.1 of Lyophyllum atratum. NCBI lineage: Eukaryota > Fungi > Basidiomycota > Agaricomycetes > Agaricales > Lyophyllaceae > Lyophyllum > Lyophyllum atratum. The sequence goes on along the minus strand of JACGCN010000119.1, from coordinate 8,844 downwards.
ATCTCCTCCGTGTCGACCGTCACAGAGACGTGCGAGGTTCCAGATGGTACCAAAGCGTACAAAGTCACTTGGGTCATGGGTGAGGATCCTTGAATACACCTTAACAGCCTAGATGATGTTGTCCGACGCTAAGTCGAGAGAAAAGGGGTTTCACATCCTCAAAGGAAGTGATGGCGGTTGGATGCTCGCGCGGTAGCGGTGTCCTCTCCCGCAGATGCTATATGAAGGACCCGAGTCTCGAAAAAATGTACCCGAGGAACCTCCTTCGCGCGGCGCGAGACGACGTCTGACCGAAAGGACGGGCGAGGGACTTTGGCAGCACGGGAGTCAGGGCCAGGGCCCCGACGAGAAGAAGACGCAAGCAGAGCAGCCAATTCCTGTGCTCCCTTGAGAACAGTAACCTCAAGGGCGTAAACACCCCAATCAAATAAGACATCGTTAAGATGTCCCGACGCGCCCGCAGCTCAAGAGAATATCGGAGAGGGTATGTCTCCTCGAGATCTTCCAACTTGGCAAAGAACTCGTAATGCTTCTTGTATTCACTAGCATAGGTGTGAGTCATAGAGCCATCCGGATGCTGAGTGGGCGCCTCAGAAGCAAGTTCCAAAGCAGTGAGAAGATCTGGAAGCTTCCAGAAATCGTAGAGGAGTAAGACAAGTATGCTTATCATCATTACCCCAGAGACAATCATCTTCGGCAGATCTCACAGCTGTACCTTCTCTTGACCTTCTCCCCCGTCAAGGATTCATTCGATGCTTTCCATGCTGTGCATTTCTCTTGTGGAGTGCATTGAACCAGAATTGAAGGATAGAGTAGTGATTCTGAAGTAAATCCAGTGATCGACGTCGGACGCATCGGCCCCATGCGACAATTCGAGCGGAGTCGGGGACAAGTCGAGACTTGAGACTCGACAATATCGCATCCTCTCACCATCCTCGAATTCTTTCCACCGACTTATTGTCCGGCCTTCTTTTTGGCCGTCCCTCTTGTTCTCCTCTTCTCTAGAGCAAAACTTTGTCCAAGCGCTCGTAAATGTATGAGACGACTGACTTATTCAGTGAACAACAGTTCGGCACCGTAACGATGGGGGATCAGATCGATCACACACACCTCCCAGTCGTGGCCACAGTGGCCACCCTTGGGTCCAACCTATATAAGGCGCTCCGACCCCTCTGTCCAACGTTCGCAACGTTCCCCGCGCAATGTCCTCTTCCGTCTCCAGTCAATCCCACAGTAATTGGTACGATGACCCAAGTCTTACCATCTCCGAATATGCTCGCAAGTCCTTGTATGACCCTCCCCCACGCATCCCATTCACCCCTGAGGAACTCGACCTCTATGCCAGCAAGTACGTCCACTACCTGCTGCTTGCGCAGCAACAGAACGACGCTATGAGGCACGATCCTGCCGAAATTAATGCAGCCCACGCCCGAGCCCAGGGGACATTGGCTCTAGAACAGCAGAAAAGAAACCCATCGGGCGGTGCACGTACGCGGACGTCGACGCTACGCTCGAAGATTTGGCTCGGAAGTGCGAGAAAAAGCCGAGGTCGTTTGACGAGTGCGTCCATGTCGTGTCTTTTTCCCATCCATATGATTGCTCATCTTGACACCTACCATCCGCAGCCGCGTCTTACTCGCCACATATGCGGCAAATTATGTTCTTCTTATGGAGCAACACATTCTCAACCATCCTACCAGGTCAGAGGCGGAGGGCCTCAAAGTCGTCAAGATAGCTACGGAACGGCATGCTCGGTAAGCTGCTCACTTCGCTTCCGATTTGCCTTATTCCTACGATCTCGTTTATGGCAGTGAGATAACTCCGGGAGCCTCTTTGAACGTGAATCCTCGACCCAGGCTCATCCCCGCCGACATGCGCGGGAATGCCCAGTTAGTGACCCCGCGGGCGCTCCAGGAGTGGCGGGACCCCCGAACCCTGGTCGGCGTCGGCTTCATCAACAAATCGGAGGACAGCCTCTACGTGTCCGAGAACGGCATGTTTTTGTTAGAGACTTCGTTACCACGACGCGGGGGGCGTGTCATTTCGACCTTCAGTTTGAAGACAGCGGCGAGGATATCTTTCCTCTCTCGCCTGACGAGGTGTTTGAGCTCATTGAGACAGCGGAATACGTCCGCATGGAACAGGGAGCCTCTTTGAACGAGACCCCTCAACCCACGAGCTCATCCCCGCCGACATGCGCCGGCACGCCCAGCCAGTGACCCCAGGGGCGCTCCAGGAGTGGCGGGACAGCCCCCGAACCCTGGTCGGCGTCAGCTTCATCAATAAATTGGAGGACAACCCCCACGTGGCCGAGAATGGCGTTTTTTGTTAGAGACTACGTTACCACCGCTCGGGGGTCGTGCCATTTCGACGTTCAGTTTGAAAACAGCGGCGAGGATATCTTTCCTTTCTCGCCTGGCCAGCTGTTTAAGCTCGTTAAGACAGCGGAATATGTCCGCGTGGAAGACGCTCCTTAAGTAGTACTGTCACAACCGCCTGTCCTCTTGTACGACATTGTTTGTCATCGAAACCGTTTGTCATCGTGTATCCATACCTTCGGCTGCCTTGTAAAGTCTTCTCGGATATGTACTAGTAGTGTCGCGGCGTGTCTGCACAACTCCGAGCCATGAAGCGGTCGACGTACGCTCACGGAAGCCGGGTCTGGGGGCATTGCTCACGTAGCTGCTTCCAAACGGCCCGGACACAGCATGGTGGCAGCTCATGACGGCGACGACATGCCAGTGGGTCGCGAAACACGCACACTCGGTTTATGATCAGGTTTTTGCTGGGACGGGGGTGGGTCCTACCGATCGCGATGGGGCAGTGGGAAGCGACGCGTACCTCACATACACGGTCGTGTCTAACGCGACATGCAACGTCGACGCTTGTCTTGATTTCTGTGACAGTGTTCAAACCCGTGGTACGCCCATTTCTCGTGTTTTGACGCGTGTAGCAAGGTAGTACTGACCCACGAAACGTGGAACAGTCTTCGCGAACCTGTACTACGAGCCTTTCAACAAGGAGCTGCTCGACTTCGTGTTCAGCGAGAAGTTGAACCTGAAGTGTGTCGTATATGCTGAGATCCACGGGCCGGAAGAAAAAACGAACAGAGGCGGGCAACAGTCACAGGCGCCTCCCGCTGGCTTGACGTATATTCAGCAAAGCAGTGGATGGGCTGCAAGACGCCTGACAGTTCCCCGTCCCGCTGGGTACGAAATAGAACTCGGCCCTCTTGATGCGGCAAATAATGCTCCTGGGGTACGCTGCTACCGCCGCTTCGTCTGTAGAAGACATTTGACACTGGACGAAACAGTACATGGGATTTGCTTTCCTGGACAGGTACGATGTCCAGGCCTGTGCAGATCTCTGCAACAGCCGGAGTGTAGACCCGATAGGCGGAGCATGCCAGCTCATCAATATCTGGAGGGCGGTGGTTAATGGCATCCCAACAACCTATACGTGCTCCAACGTTAGCCTATACCTCCTATTTATTCGGAGCAGCATACTCACCCTCCCACCGGTATTACATCCCAACTGGCTCCGACACCGCCGTCAACACAGGGCAAGGTGACCTCAAAGTCACGTATTCGCGCGGATACCACAGGCGGAACGCCTACTTCGACGTCGGGTTCGAGGGCTACGCTGATTGCTCTGAATTCTGCTTCACCGAGGGTTATGGGCCATGGCAAGGATCCAACCCCGAGGGTGGATACCTGGATGCGACGATCTTCCATTATGCCCCATACGCCCACGCAGGGCACAGCGTCGGACTGCTTGGTTCTGCTACTGGGCAGGATGCGCTCCCTGGAACGATGGCGCCAGGCGGTCGCATCAACCCGACGAGAGGGGTCCGGTATAGTATCATGTTCTTCTTGGCGAGTGTGTACAGCGGGCCGGAGTTGGAGGCGGATTCGGTTGTGGAGGTTCTCTGGAATGGGGAGGCAGTGAGCACTATCAGGGATGGGTATAGCCCATGGAAGTACTATCGTGTTGATGTGGATGCAGTCGGAGACGATGTGGTTGCATTCCGTGGAGGACAGGCTCCGGCATGGACCTTCATCGAGGACATTTATATTTTCCAGATCTGATGTCCAATGTAGGTCGCGGGAGGGCTAAGGCTGTTCAAAAAGCATGTGTTGTTAGAGTTACGTTTAGTCTTGGCAAGGATGAAGTGCAACACTCTTGATGAAATGAAACACACGCGAATAAATTGCGCGCACCAAAGAACTCCGGAACAAGAGGGGAATAAATAGGTAGATATTATACAGGGTGTATGATGTGCGAGCGAAGATAGGATAGCATCATGAATTCCGATTAGGCCAATATCCTCCAACCTGGGTAAGTGGAATTTAGGAGAGTTCAGGGAAGGAGGTCTGGGAATGCTCACCTGTTGTAAAAATGCATCTATCTGATCACCATCCTCCATGCCCAGCTAAAACGAAGGTCAGTAATAAGCGCGTCGAGATAGCCGTCAAGGCTCACCCCTGCAGGCGTGTCGTCTGCTTGTACGCGGTTTCCTTCGTATGTGAATTTGAACGTGCCTGGAATGCAGAAAGTCGACGAAGCGGTGATTAGATAGATTGCGTTTGTACTTGAAGGAACTTGCGAGCACTAGCCTGGTTCTTTTTCAAAGCGTGTCTACACAGGCAAGGTGATCATCGATGTGAGTGGTCGAAACTATAATAAGGTTAAGGTGAACTCACCTCAGCGGCGGTGAAGATCTTCGCGAATTTCATATTGGCTTTCACTTTCACCGTTTTTCTATCATAGAAAAGACGCCCCAAAGACCCCAGTCAGCATATGCCTTCCTATATCGCGAAAATCACGAACGGGTCTGCTCGTAATTGATACTCAGGTTGAGCTTCGGTTTGACATCTTCTGCCTCTTGTGACATAGTGGTATTCGTAGAGAGTAGTACAACAACCAGGTTACAAGCGATCAGGACCGCACACGCGGGGCAAGGCGCGTGGTAGAGGCGAGAAAAAGGGAGTCAAGCAAGGCGTGACGGTCACACCGACACATCGCAACTAACGCGTCAACGTGACAAAATTTTCCTTTTAAATATATTTTAGAATATACATAAAGAATGAGCGACGAGGACTGAATGGGAGAGCAATGGAAAGCAGGACGAGAGATCTGGTAAGCAAGGAGAACTATAGAAAACATGTATTCGAAAACGAAGTGATTTGGACGTGAAAATTGAAATTGTAGACTGTTTGGGTGCGATATTATCGAATGGTCCATCGGTACAGAACGCAGAAAATGTAGGATAGTTATGCTGAGGATATAGAGGTCGGGGCCGTGTCCGCCAAACGTGTTGGACGGGATTCACGAGGGTAGGGATGCAAACTGCTGCTCTCCTTGCGAGGTTGATGATGTACTTGTCCCCTGACATGAAGTCGGCGGCAAATTCCCGATAGAAATGGCGCAGCAGCGCCATCCTCGGGTTGACAGAGAACAACTTTAACCGGGGGAGCCCTCGTGCGGCGCGTAAGCGCAGGTAAAACAGAACCAATTGGTGATCATCGCTCGTGATGACGAGTTTCGATAAACTCTCCAATTCGGAAAGGCGGGAGTCGAGGGTTACGTCGAAGAGGACACGGAGGAATTGGGAATCGCATTGTACGAGAACCAACGACTCGAGGCCTTGAAAGAGATACTGCAATGGCAACATGACCTCTTCGAAGGTGCTTGAAAAGCATGTGACGCCGCGGAGTGTAAGGCTGGCGACCTTCGTAAAGGGGCACAGGGCGACTAAAAGTTTGCAAGCGTCTTTATCTTCGGCCGAGCACGACTTATCTTGCAGCGGGAAGGCGTCCTTGATTCGGGTGACCGACCGAAATCATGGACGAAGGCCGAACGGAGGTTTGGGAGGACCAGGCATTCGACTAGATTCCACGCGGTCAGGGTGCACCTATAACCGACGTGGAGGGAAGTGAGTTTTGGGAGGGTTATGCGAGGGACGTCGCCGATAACGTAATCGGCGGTAATGACGTTATAATATTCCAAATGGGTGAGTGTCGACTGAGTCATAATGAGGACGGGAAACAGTTCTGCCATGGTCAAGTCGACATATTTCAGGGAAAGGGATGTGATATGAAAGTTTCGAACGGTCCAATCCAGGTAGGACGTGCGTGCTATGGGTATGAAGTGATGACCTCCGAGACTGACTAGCTGTTCAGCAGATCTTGGCTTCATGAAGATGGTGCAACCCTGGTAATCGAACATGGCCAAGTCAAAGTGGGTTAAGCGGGGCATCTTCAGGGGTGTGATGGTTTTACGGCGATTTGGATAGGGAAAGGAGAGTAGACCTTCATGATCAGCTCGCGGAACCGATGGGCATGAGGTGAGAGGGCTTGTGACCACTCTACGATGTAGGGTTCGGGGTCGGAGTCGGAGGTAAAGATAAGGTGGATGGTTAAGGGGAGATGTTGGGAGCGGTGGAGAAATGACTCGATGACTTGGGAATGACGGGTTCGCTTCCGCGTCCAGAGCAGACCTATGTAGGTCCACAGAAGTGGCGCACAGACTATGACGGCTCTCCACTGTGCGCAGACATGCGAGAGCCTTACGGTCGTTCTAAGCGAGCGCATGGGATGGGAGGTGTCCATGGAGAGAAAAAATGATAGAGGATGTCGTCGGGAAGGCGTCTGAGCGCCCCGTGGACAGGGACTGCGGTCTCGTGCGGACTTGTCATCCGTGGTAACTGGAATGGAGTTGGACAGATCTCAGGGGGGTCCTTGGAAGGGTATTCAGGGGCCTCAAAGTAAATTTGGTCGACGGTGGTGTCCTGCAGCACGCGATCGTCTAGGCTTAACTGGCAGAAAGCATTCACGAGTTCGTCTGATATCTGCGTATGGAATTAAGTGAGCAGAAAAGAGACGGATAAAAAGGGCGCACCACAGGATCCTGTCATGGTGATACGCTGGTGGGCCTTCCTTACTCGGGGAGGTAAATAGGTACGGTGCCCATCCTGAGACCTGCGCCATGCTTTAAATGCAATATTTTCCATGATCAAAGCTGATATGAGGTCCTGCTGAGGTCAAAGCAACAATTCTGCATTGTCCTTCAAACTAGGCGAAACGACCGAGCGTGGAAAGACGATTTCGCGTATGTTGGCGACATTATAGAGCTATTCGAAGGGTGTCGGTGTCAGTTCATGATATGGGTAATATGTGTAGAGAGCCTAGTCGCGGAGAGGTTCCTCTGAACAATGTTGCTGGAGGTGCTTGGCTAGAAATTTAGGAAGAGAGAGGTCAACGTGCAGGGCAAGCATTACGGCTTGCGGTCAAAGCCGACACAATTGATCGGAATCGGACAACTGTACTTGTTCCACAACAGTGACCACCCTTGACCACCTCGAGAACGACGACAACTACATACAGGCATGGACCACAATAAATGAAGAATGCAGTCAGCATGTAGACTTTGTGTTTTTGTTGGAACCGGTCACAATTGAGTACGTCCCCACCCCTGCCGAGAGGCTATAGAGCAAGCCTGGAGTATCCCGGTCGATCGCGAAAACCCTTGTTGATGTCCCTCGCAACCGGCACACGCAGATTGGTTTCCAAGTCACGATGACTGAGATGACCTGGCATGACATCTTGGCAGATCATGCCCATGTTTACTTGCGCTGCACTCTACTCTAATAGGCGGTTCAGAGTCACAACTTGCGCCTCCTCAAAGGGAGGTGTTCTGAATGAATCGACAGGTAAGCATGCCTCGCAGTATCGGCTATCGGCACCGATAACGTCTTTAAATTGTAGGCATCGCAAGGTTGATAACGGACCAGCAACTGCCGAAACGGCCTCAAATTCTCCTTCGCCTCAGACTTCTCCGCAATGTTCGACACAGCCAAATACCCGCCGAAGGTCTTCGCGGCAGTGTTCGAGATTGGCGTTCTGACTTGGGATATCCAATTCCTTCCGCCATTGCGCCTCGTCCGCAGGACTTGGGACGACATCATCACGACGACCCCTCGCCTCTGGGGCATCGTAACTATACACAAGGAGATTAACATTGAACGGGTGAAATCACAAATCACTAGAGCCAAGTCATCCCCCCTTTCGGTCTTCGTTAAGACTCGGACCAGAAAACAGCATGAGATGTTACTTCGCATGCTTGTCGAGCTTTCTAGCAACTGGATCCGCGCAGAAGTATCAGTGTCGCTATTGGCGCGTTGTCGTTGGTCTGACTTACGCGGCACACTGGAAACGCTCAGACTCACCGCGGATGGCACAGGGAACGCCATGCCAAGACTTCTTCGACGTCGAACCGAACGTCTCACTCGGGCCCCACGCCTTCGCTCGCTTACCGCGGTTGGACTCTCAGAAAAGTCAATCTTACCATTCCTCTCAGCTTCTATCACATACTTCGAACTCTGCCTCCATGAGGACAGCATCTTCACTCAACCACTCTCCGACACACTCACATACCTCACCAGCGTACCCCATGTATTGGCCATCAAGTTGGAGGGTGTTCGTCATATCGTAGATCGCGATCTGCCCACCGACTTCCAACGTCCAGTTCATCTCACGAAGCTCGTGACGCTCGAGCTGGATCATGTTTTATATCCTTCTCGCTGCTGTGCGAAATATCCACTCCTTCACTCCAGACATTCATCCTTCGTCATTCAACAATGTTATCAGAGAGGCCGTATACTCGTCTGCGTCGTCCGGAACTCGAGCCATTGAGCCCAATCTTCACTCAATGGAGCCATGGCATATTCCTCCCAGTCAATCTACACACCCTCGTTTTAGAGGACTGCCTACAGGTCCAGGACGTCGCGTTCTTAATCCGCTGGCTTGAACTCCCTCGTCGTTCGCCTTACCTTGTGGGATGACG
>JACGCN010000118.1:0-37188 GCA_014905825.1 Lyophyllum atratum | reverse complement strand
AGAAGGATATTAAGCTCGTGGTGGCAAAAGGCGCCCACAAAGGAATCAAGGGACGGCCGAAAGGTGTCAAGGGACGGTATACGATGGTGGATTCTCGGATGAAGAAAGAGGTTTGTCAATTTTCGTCCCACCATCACTGGCGATTGACCACCTGTTTTTAGCTGCGTGCCAAAAAACGGACAGAAAAGGCGAACAAAAAGCGCAAGAAGACAAGGCAGTACTGTATTCCATCCTTCCGAATCATGTCTATCCTACTATCATCCACAGACTACAAGGCTCGGATGACTTCTTGTTCTCCATTTAGTACTGGTTTTACCTGAGCTGGCGCCGTGAGTGTGTCACAGCAATTGAGAAAAGATATCCAAGAATCGTCGGATACAATGTTATCGCATGTCACCTACCAAGGTGTTAATTGGAGATATTGGATGTGAAGATCATTCTCACCTCGCATACCCTTGTCCTTCGGTTACTTTCCGACTCAAGAATGCTCTCAGTGACCACTGGAGAGAGGCGCCAGAAGAAAGAAGTGGGTCTGGGAGGCGGTTCAAGCCTTGTCGCACAGTGGACGACGACTCAAGTCTGTACATCGTACCCCTCGTGCGCAGGGTCAAGGGGGTCTCGGGTTGAACGGCTTCGTGTGCTAAAACTGTCAAACTAATGACGATAAGCCAGATGTACACGGTCAATAAACATGGACGAACAAGGACCGCAGTTCATTGGAATAGGTTTGTAAATCTTTTGGCCACGTTTTTTCAAGTAAAGGAGACTCGGTCGAGACGCACAACCGAACATCCATGGAGCTGTCAAGGCCACTGTAAAACTAGTTCAACCAACAATTCAAGGAGGACAAACCGATCTGGCATCATGAGATCTAGGTGGCTGAAGGACCCTGTTGAGCAAGTCGGTTCCAGGTTAACATCTCTGTCGATGGGATTAGACCCGCGGGAGTGATTCTCTGAGTGATTTATGGAAAGATTGGGCGCAGAAGGATTGAGTAACTCCAGAACGAGTTCAAATTTGAGGACTTTGGTGGCCCGAAAATCTTCGCTTTCCTTGATCGGAAAAGAATGGTAGACGAGACGATGAATAAGGCGCTGTTGCATGGGCGGGGAGTTGATCATTTGCGGTGGTATCCTTTGTGTTTAATTTGAGCATTTTGTCGAAGTACAAAGTGAAGTTGATTAACCTTGTAATGAAGCATCGGTTTCTCGTTTGACTCCGTAGCCACCCCAAAATCGTTGGAAGTTCTGAAGTACCTCTTAAGGGAGGTGTAATACTTGAATCCTGGGACGAAGCCGAGGACACCAGAACATGCCCAAACCTAGTAGCCAAGTTACATCTGCTGTATATAAATTCAAAACTGAAGCGTACGAGGCGGTGATACGCGAGCTAATTTGATCGTGAGATATAGCTGCGACATGGCTCAATAGTGATTGCCTCAAATCGACTGGTTCTCTGGAGAAAAGGTATGAGGACAAACGATTAAACAAACCGAGAGTGAACTTACCCATAAAAGTTCATAAGTATTCCCCCTTCGGCCAAATGTCCTGCATCCCGCGGCCTTCCGCTCAAGGTGGACCTGAGCCAATCGCCCACGCGTCGTACACGGAAGAGGTTACCCGGCTCAATCACGGATGGGCCAGAGCCTGAAGACAAGAACGGGTACAGTGCGTAGATAGAAGGTGGCGACAAGGATTGGGGCATTGTCGACATTGAGCCGACGTACGGCGGACAGACTAGTGTAGGAATTTCTTGCGTAACCTGTAAGAAACACTATGGGGAGATCGCGACGCAGAGGTAGATCGGAACGTACGTTTACGGCCGCCTGTATCGTAAGACGTTTTGCATAATGAGCCGCACGATCCCCTTCACGCCTATATGATATACGAATCTAAAAGGACGGTTGCAGAGGAAATAGTCGATGAGTTGTGAGAACTTACCAGTCCCTGTCCTATATCCTCTACGAAGACCCCCGACATACGTGATATGCGCTGCACAGATGCTTGTTCTACGATCTCGCCAGAGGGCAGTTGGAAAAGTTGTTCATTAATTCCCTAAACAAGTATTATAAAATAAGATGGATCACATAGGATGCAAATCACGACGAACAGATTTGAAATCTTCGATATGTCGACTGAGGTTGTCTAGCGAACCTCGAAGGCCTTCGACCTTCAAACATAAGGGATTCGCAGAGAACGAGACGTGTGCGTTGAATTCCGTAGATAAAGCTAGAAGATCTGCTCCATCTAAAGAATATAAAACATGTCGTAAACACAGGCATATTTGTGAAGAAGATTTGCAAACCTTTTCCGAGGATTAAAAAGGATTGTCTTGCATCGAGGGGAAATACTGGACTTGATGAATAATGTCTGGTTACGACAAAGACGAAATTAACGCACATTCATGAATTACCTCCGTCCAGTCTCGTTTCTCTTTCTTCATCGTTGCGAGAGAAGGCCAGCGCCATTGACGTTCAATAATGGCTGTGGCTATCTCCCACTTATTGCGTTTTGGTGTCGCATTGAGATGATACATGTCCAGAAATTTGCGAAGTTGATCGAGACTGAATGAACGAACGAGAGTCTCTACAAGTGTATTGTACTGTTCTTCGTATTCGGGAGAGCGGGGCGAAGGATGCTCTGAAGGCCTGTAGCGCTCGACATCTGTCAACGTGACTTCCTGCCCGGTTGACGCGATGTGGTCGAGGTATTCTTGTAATTTCGTGTTTTGGAGAAGATTTCTGTGAGGTTCCTTCGGTGTGGTGTGGGCATGCTTTTTCGCGGGACTCCCTGTTGCTCTCTTTTTTCGCGGGACTTTTACAGGCGGAGAATCACGTTCCGACTGTGTAACATGACGGTCCAAGGGAAGCGGTGGGGCGTCTTGGCTTGCAGCTGGCCGAGAACGAAGGATGTTGATGAGAACGATCTGGAGAGGCGACGATGGAGACAGGAGGAGCATAGTGTGCGACGCAGGAATACTGACATTCAACGCGACTTGATAGTGTGACACAACCAAATTTTCAGAAATAGCACTGCTATATTACGTAATATGACGCTACTCGGGCGTCTTCTTCTCGTCCTCAAGCTCATTCACACTATCCAAATCTTCATCTCCGACATCCCCAGTCCAACCATTCGCTGCAAGGTATTCCATGAACTTTGCATCCTCGTCTGCAAAATCAACACCAGTCATATCAGGGACGAAGAAATAGGTGACCAGGATCCCAGTGATTCCACAGATAGCTGCTCAGGATCATGTCGTCAACGATTGACACTTGTAAACCGTCCTAAAACTTGCCTGCAATTATAAACGTCCACCTGTTCACCTGTTAGACCAAAGCTCAGGTTGCTAAAATAAAGTAAAACTTGCTTTTTGCCCAGGTGCTGTTGAATGGGCGTAAATGCTTGTGTGCCGACAGCAGCACCAGCTTTTCCTATAGCGGCAGAGAGACCATAACATGTTCCTCTGCGTAGATCACACGTTAAGTTTGCTAATCAACTGGATAAAGCAAAGACCGTGTCCTTTACTAACCGCACAGGAGTGGCATATGATCTGGATATCGCTCGTTAGTAAAAAGTCTGTCTCGGGTCATTAAGTGGCCTTACTCCGCACTGACAAGCCCTAACATGTCTCCAGGTCCCTGTATTACGTTTGAGCGCTCTGAACTTTCCACGAAGCTTATACTCCTACCAAGTTACCAAAAGATTGCATCAGCCCATAGCTGGGATATCCATGCGAGGTAAGTCCATAGTGTTTTAGGTAAATAAAGGGACACGCACAAGACAACAAATAGGGGAATGATCTTTGTGATTTTATCGTAGCTGAGGCCGATGATGAGACCTACAGGTAGGGAAAAGGGCTGAAATGATATATAGATATATGGCGGCAGAAGACCTACCGAACACAAGATAACCACTAAATCCAAGCATCATCTGCAGACACATTTCGTAAGCTATCTAAGTGATGAAGATGAATACGAACAGTATTTCGTCGGCCCAAAGGGTTGCAAAGTAAAGCCCCTACAAACACACCAGGCAATGCTATTGCACTGAGGAGGAGTTGCCATTCCGCAGTTCGTCGGATGTCACTGTCATGGATCACACTGGAAATGATTGTACCGGAGAATACACCGTTGGGGAAAGTTACCTGTCCAAAGTGGTCACTAGGTGTCCTACCTGCCCGAGCTTATGCGTTGCTTACAAAGTCATAGAGAAACCTAGTAAGCCAGTTCAGCGTTTCCAAAGGTTTTGCATGAATGTCCAGCACGCACCAAGCACCACATGTTCCAATGAGAGACCGCCAATACCGTTTTATAACCAGAATATAAGGTACCTGGCCTGCAATTCAACCTGTTCATAAGCCACATACTAAGGGTAGATTTGACTGACGTTTGATAGCCCCAGCACGATAGAGCTTGGAGTGTACCATCCGAATGCGGAAATAAAACACTGTCAGAGGCAAGACGATCCCGATCCCAAAACAAACACGCCAGACAGTCTGGAGATGACCATTCCCAGCTGCAGACAGGACAATGAGAAAAACCGAGACGGCGAGGGGACCCCCAAACTATAAAGAAACATCCTCAGTTCCGTGAGAATCAGTTGTAAATCCAAAACATACGCTTAGAACAAAATTAGTGACCATGATAAACACTAGCCACCAGAGTCAGTTCTCTGACATGAAAGAGAGTAGTAAGCTCGGGACCTGGTCCTCGACCCTTGATCGACTGCTGATTGGCAGCTTCGGATGCACTGGTTGAAGCAGCCGGGTATTCTCCGCCAACACCCTAGTAGGGAACTTATCTCACTCTGACAGTACGATACTCAGGCAATCACTCACAATCCCAGTAATACCCCTTCCCAGTTTAGTTAAGCAAGTGTCAGACAAACTTGTACTGACCGGTTCTCACCTCGCAAATGTTAAGAACCAGAACAGCCCCGCAGGACTTCCGCCTTTTCCGTGAGCGGCAGTAGCAAGTGTTGCACCCAAAACGATCAGGCCCGTAGTAAAAACGAGGGCAGCTTTTCGACCAACGCGATCGCAGATCAAGCCCACAGATATTTGACCTATAATGGCGCCTATTTACGAGGTTTATGAGAACGGCGGATATACGTCACTGAAAGGGCTACATACCAACAAGCAAAGAATTGGACACTCTTGTGGACACTGAGGGTGTATACGCCGCAGGATACAACTTTTTGAACACCACCTAAACGGGTATGAGAATTACAAAATGTAATACACGAGAAAAAAGGTCAGACGTTGGCCATCGTCATAAGGTTGTTCTGGTCTACAGTCCTGAGATTGTGTGCTAGTCGATCGAGGTGGAACGCAACGTACATCCATCGCTGATCAATCCAAATGCTGCAGCAAGTATAGAGAAATACGCGCTCAACCTCTCCTTTGAACTACGCGCATCTTGCTTGACAAGTTCTTTCGTGAGTTCTTGAACATCAGGCTCGGGACCTGGTCCTGTGGGCTTCGACATGGTGGTCGAAAGATAGATGAGTTGCGACCCTTTCGCAAGGAGTTCTACTGTACACACGTGCGACGTCAAGGGACTTGAAGATCCGTTTATAACAGCGCTTAATTTAGCCATCGCCAATCTCGACATAAATACATTAGATGTAATGGAGCAAATTGAAGTTATTGAACGATACCTTGCAAAAGCTTCAGCTTCACTGCTATGGCAGGCCTCCTAGTGATTTAGCCCCCGCATGGTCCACATCGGCTAATTGTCAACCAATCCTGTGGATCAGACAGAACTATCAAAATCGAATATTCATTGAACATCGGAGGAATCACTGGCAAGCACCTATTTTTAACACCATTTTACACATGGTGGCTTGAGCAACCGACACCTGGAGAGGTCCTGATCTGGAAGCATTAAGCTAGTGTTGTCATCTTATCTTTGGGGAAATAGCAGAGTCAACCAAATGTCATGCATGTCATTGATGAAGCGGCGTTGAAACGGTTAGGTCATGATGCATGATGGCATGAAGGACGAGGGCAAGTGAAGCCTGTGCCAAACATTTACAAAGCCAAATTTGCTCAGTCGCGCCCATCACAAAAAGTTGCCTGCTCACCGAGAAAGAATGCCTGGCACAACCGCAGACGACATTGACTACACGGACATCGAGGAAAAGTATGTAAGAACAATACTGGTTATTGAGTGCGTGTCCATAACGAAAATATCCAGATACCATGTCCATTACGATGACGGTTTCGACAAGACACTCGTTGTGGATGGCGTTCCTATCATCGACAAATCGAAGCTAGAGAGGCTGCTTGCAAAAGTCTGCAAAGAGTTTTCGCGTAAAGGAGTCGCGATCCAATCTGACGATATCTTCATGCCTTGGGATGATACCACTGGGAAAAGCAAGGGGTATGTCAAGGCTTGTTGTCCAAGTTTACTTTCTCAACCAGATACCAGATACCTTTTCGTGGACTTCCGAAACGTCGACGATTCCAATCTGGCGCTTTCGGCTCTCCACAACCATCCTTTTGACTCTAAACATACCTTCAAAGTCAATCGTTTTACTGACGTAGAAGCATTTGCGGATATGGACGAGGCGTATACAGAGCCTGAAGTTGAAGAATTTACTCCCAAGGTACGGTCAATATGTTGTTAGAAGTGGCGGCCGAACTTACTTGTTCGCACAGGAACATCTTCGGGCATGGCTTGCTGACCCCCAAGGTCGTGATCAATATGTCACATATCGGGGTGACGATGTGGAAATTCACTGGCATGGGAAACCATCGCAAAGTGAACTAGCATTCAAACCAGTGAGTTATCTCAGTTGTCTCGCTTTTCTGTTTGTCGATTGTCCATCCAGGAATGGAGGGATTTTCTCTATGTTGCGTGGTCTCCACTGGGCACCTATGTCGCTACCCTGCACCGACAAGGCGTGCGTCTCTGGGGTGGCCCTTCATGGAAACCTCAACAAAAATTTGCACACCCTCTGGTTAAACTTATCGACTTCTCCCCGTGCGAGCAATATCTGGTCACATGGTCTAACGAACCCATCGTCGTTCCCGAAGGTGCTCTGCAAGGACCTCAATACTTCTCACCGGATGATGAAGGCAATAACATAGCCGTGTGGGATATCAAATCCGGAGATCTGCTTCGCACATTCTCTACCAACAATGACAGCGATCTGCCTGGGACCAAGAAGCAGATGCAGTGGCCCGCCCTCAAATGGAGTCCTGACGACAACTTTGTCGCACGTGTTACCCCTGGCCAAATGATCAGTGTACATGAACTTCCTAGCATGTACTTGCATGGGAAAAAGAGTTTGAAGATCGAAGGGGTAGTCGATTTCGAGTGGTGTCCACAGGGCGAAAAAGACAAAGAGGACGCTGACAAAGACGCTAAGGTGGCGGTGAGCGGAACCGCAAACAAAGCGGCCGTAAAGAAGGCCCGAGAAAACATGCTGGTTTATTGGACACCTGAAGTGGCAAATCAACCTGCACGCGTCACCCTTCTGGCTTTCCCCAGTCGTACTATCCTGCGACAGAAGAATTTATTCAATGTCACTGAGGTCAGTCCACTTCATTCTTGTTTGACGTGCGCTGATCGCACCCAATTCGTAGTGTAAACTTTATTGGCAAAATCAAGGAGACTTCCTCTGCGTCAAGGTGGATCGTCACACGAAGACAAAGAAGTCCATCTTTTGTAACCTCGAAATATTCCGAGTGCGTGAAAAGGACTATCCGGTGGAGGTTGTGGAACTTAAAGGTCAGCATTCGACTCACTGTACCTCTGTTGCGTATCTGAGACTCCGACAGATACCGTCACCGATTTCTCGTGGGAGCCCAAAGGCGAGCGCTTTGCCATCGTCTCCAGCAGCGATCCCAACCTCGGTAACCCTGGGCCGGGTATCACCATAAAAACTGACGTCAGCTTCTATCAGTTGGAACATGGCAAAAATGACTTTAAACTTTTACGTACGCCTACACCTGCTTCATATCCGGCCTTGCAATTCATATCTTCCAGGTACACTTCCCTCTCGCACGAGTAATGCTATCCGGTGGTCACCCCGGGGCCGCCATGTGGTCCTCGCTACCGTGGGGTCCTCTAACAAATCGGAACTTGAATTCTGGGACCTTGATTTTAACGTCGAAGACACTGGTCGCCGGGAGGGACAAGTGTCCAAAGAAGATTGGGGTGGTGGGATTCAATTACTCGGCACCGCTGATCATTATGGGGTCACTGATGTTGAATGGGACCCAAGCGGCCGTTATCTAGCCACGAGTGCTAGTGCCTGGACTCATACTGTGCGTGGATATTTTTGGGAGCATTCTCATAGTTTTTGAACCCCAAATTTGCAGCTCGAGAACGGGTTTGCAATTTGGGATTTCCGTGGTCAGGAAATTGTCAAACAGATTCAAGACCGCTTCAAGCAGTTTATTTGGCGTCCACGTCCGCCAACATTGTTGACCAAGGAGCAACAAAAACTGATCCGCAAGAACTTGCGCGAGTACAGTCGTACCTTTGACGAAGACGATGCGGCCGAGGAGAGCAACGTTAGCGCGGAACTCATCGCACTTCGCAAGAGGCTTGTGGACGAATGGAACGCATGGCGCGCTTTGTGCAAAAGAGAACACGCTGAAGAAAGGGGTCAGAAACACGGCAAGGCGCGAGAGTCTGAGGAAGAGAAAGAAGAGATTGAGGTGTGGGTCGACGAAGTGATTGAACAAATAGAGGAAGTGGTCATAGAGTAAAGTCGTCGTATCTCAGGTGTTGGGAATAAACACACGCTGCAGTGTGAATTTCATGACATGCTTCTCATCAAACGTGGACACATCAACGTTAAAAGACTTACACGGTCAATACACGGTTCTACCGGAGGCTTTGGTTGATCAATAGTCCGTTCGTCGTGCACTAAGAGACGCGACAGGTTCTCACATTATTTAAGTTACCCGACTCTGTTTCCCAAAGTGGAGGTGAAGCGATGGGGGAATGACAGTACCAGAGCGGTAAAGGGGATAGATTTTGGGAAATACATCCGGGATATGAGCCCCATGAGATGCCCGATAGTATTTACGCGCGGTTGACACTTGGTTGGGACTGCAATGGACACGCCACAGGTGAGAACAGCGTCAACAGCAACTGTACGGAGCCGGAGATCGGAAGCCGCTCCGGCTATGTCCGATATCTTATCAGACAAGAGCCTCCCGCCATCTCCTTGCTTTAAGACCCCTCCCTCGCATACCCATCTTCACTCTCACACCGCAAATCCCTCTACTTCCTGGTCATTTTCGCGATAATGGTCGCACCCGCAGTCGCCAACAATTCCGTCTCCTCCTCAACCACGCTTTGGGCCACAGGTAGGCCGATTGCATGCTAAATACCACAGTACATGCTCATCATAGCTACAGCATCCAAAGAGTGGGTTATTGCACCAAAACCTAAACCTGGCCGTAAGCCGAAGAAGGATGTCGCCATTCTTACCAAGCCCGAGGACGACGTATGTTCCACTCTGAGCTGTGCTCACTCTGGTCGCTGATTAGTGCCTGATGATGTAGGTGCAACTTGACAATAAAGGACGTCGGGTTCAGAATAGGTTAATATATTCTGCTGCGCGGTTTCACGGATGCTAAAACGTGGCATGTAGAGCAGCGCAGCGCGCCTTTCGGGAACGGAAACAGTCGCAGCTCGCAGAACTACAAGCTCGCGTTCAGTCATACGAGCAGGGAGAAATCGAGCGTAATGTTGCTCTCCAGAATATAGCTAAACGCCTAAAGGAAGAGAACGAAAGCCTCCGTGTCGAGAATTCTCTTCTCAAGGAAAAGCTTTCCAAAGCAGGACAGGGTCAGGCGACATTTCACGAAAACGATAAGAAGCGATGGAGAGATGACACTTCACTTTCCAATCCCGCCAGTAAACGTGCAAAATCCATTCCAGACTCTCCTCGGACCACGGCTTCCCCTTTGGCCGTCTCCTATACCCCTTCCCCACCATCCATGGTATCGTCTCCAGACTCTACTGGAACCTCTGATACCCGATGTTCACCTCTACCAAGTTATGACGTACATCTTGATGCGGGTCATACGTCCATGTCCAATCTACTGGACTTCTCCACCATGAAACCGACCCAGCTTGACGCTAACGGGTTCCCTCCCTTCGACTGTGGATTTTGCAGCGAAGACACGCCATGCGTTTGTCGTGAATTTGTTGCGCAGCAGGCACATGCGGTGGAAAGGCTCAGTTTCAAAGCCTCAAACAATGATTATAGCCAGGCGCCTGTGACTTCCATCTTGCATACCACCAACACGATACAACTCGAGTCTCCCGCCCCATGCATCTTGGAAAACCTTCCACCTTATCAACCTCCTGTTCCTCTACGTCGGCGGCCAGCGAACCCGAATGCTAACAGCATTTTTGCCGTCGCTCCGCCTGCGCAAGAAGCTACTCCTGCCAACTGCTCGGGCGACCCCTCCAACTGCATGGCATGTGCGGATGACTCGTTCGGAAAAGCCTTCTGCTCCGCTATCGAGGAGTCTGTCGCTTCTCGGGGGCCTTGTGCTGATTGCCCCTACGGTCAGGATGCGCCTTCCACTCACAACCAGCGTACACCCTTCATCGATTGCTGCGAAAATCCTTCCAACTGCAATTGTCGTTCCCCGACATCTCTCTATATGTCTTCAGTTCCGGCCTCATCGACCTCGCAAGACGGGCCAGAAACGATGCCTACAAACGATGCATGGCGTCAAATCAAATCCCATCCTAATGTTTCCTTCACAGATCTATCACTCCTCGCCGAGGTCGTTGCGCGCAGGTCAAAGTGCACTGGACCAAGGGTTGTTATCTCTCCCGCTTTAGGGTCCATCACACCCGAGCGTGCACTTTCACCAGGCGCGAGCAACGTACCAGCTGAACATGAACCAGTCCTCTTGACCGATCCTCATGCACATTACAGAGAAAAGGAGCGTGCGCGCTCGAACGGACCACCTTCCTCCCCGCGGCTTGCATCGCAGGACGTCTTAGTCAGGTGTGGACGACAAAGAGTACGCGAGGTCGAGACGGACGCGGTTCGTGATGCACTGCGTCTTCTCGATGCCAAATTTGCGTAGGCTCCCGTATATATTTCCATTGATTCTCATACTAGACTTACTAATGTACACTATTACAATCGCTCCTGTGGAGGATCCACATTGTATTATATACCGTCGAAGAAATCGTGCTGTCTGTTAAGTTCGAGAAGGCCTAGATGACTTGGCTTGCTTCGTCGAGCCACTTCCCCATGTCTCTCTCAACCTATTTAACTTCAACCGCAGTGTTAGGCGCTCCTGCTTGGATGGCGGTTTGACTCCGTGACGATTCTTGTCGTGGAGTGATCGGAAAGCGTGAGCCAGAGTTTTGAGAGAGGAATTTCCTAATTCTTGGGGGAAAGGTTGAATATAGGTCCACAACGATCTCAAGACCTTCTTCGCCATGTCGTATGCTCCGACGGCGAAGAAGGCACTAGCAACAGCGTCGATCGATGGTACATCGGGAGTGACCCCAGCAGATACCATATCTTGGAAGACCTGCATCGCCCTATCGGGCCTCCCTTGACGTGCGTGACCGACGATGAGAACGGTGAACATCACAACATTAGGTTTGACTCCGGCCCGGTTGGCAGATCTCATAACATCCAATGTACCCTCGACATCGCCCGATTGTGCAAGGCCTTCCATCAATGCACTGAAATGGTATTCGTTTGGATGCATTCCACGGTTTAGCAAGGTCTGGAAGATTTCCTTCGCTGAGTCGATATCCGATTTTATCAAAGCATCATGTCGAATGCGCAAGGAGACCATGGCCGTGTCGCTCAGTATTTGCCGGGACGATAGTGATTGTACAGATGGACGGGCGAGGCGCCTATGTGAGAGCGCTTGGGACAGCGCAATACCCGCGGTGGGATCAAATGAATCTGCTTCGACCGAAATCCGGTGTTCGGGGTAGTACTGTTCCGGCTCATTGCGGTGAGGAGAATATTTGGCAGCGATGGTGTCCCAGCCACTACCGTATAAGAGGTATTTTTCATGACGTAGAACACAGCTAAATATGATGTGCATATGTCGGAGAGTTGGTTGGATGTCGGGAGAGGAAAATTGGCGCAATACACGCAATAGTACGCCTGGATGACATCGTTCAACCTTGCTTAGGTGCGTCATCAGTATCTCCAGAGTTGCAGCAGTAGGTCGAACGTCGCTGGCATGCATGATACGCAGGACAGCGTCGGTGCCGCTTAGACCATGGGTGCGTAGAACACCTCTGAAGAGCGCATTGAAGACCTGAATAGTGGGTGAGAGGCCAGAGGGATCCCACGGGAGGCTATCAATGGTCTGCGACGACAATATGGGTTCAAACATGGAAGGCAGCACCCCCTTAGCGTTACACATCTTTGCCACCATTCGCACGGCGAGATCTCCTTGCTCCGCAGCGAAAAAGACGTGGATGAGGGAGGTGACGGTGCCAGGAGTGGGTTGGACACCTGCTGTGAGCATATTTCTGAATATATGAAGAGCACCAGAAATATTTGACTGCGAGGCTTGGTAATTGATAAAAATGGAGAATGTGGCAGCGTTGGGTGAGAGACTCAAGCGGATGGGTGGAGACGGAGCGGTCTTGTAACTTGTCAGGCTTTCGTTGTCGAATCCTTTCCCAGCGGTCATCGTTGCGGCGATGGCGTCGACATCGGTTGGATTGAATAATTTCAGTAGCTGTAAGGCTCCTCGACAATCGCGAGCATCGAGACAAAGCTGCATCAAGCTGTTGAGGACCGCAGTTGCCGTGGTGGCTGTGACATCTGGAAGTGCTTCTAGTGACCGGAGTTCTACCTGCCAATCTTGTCCCAATCTTCTGTAATGTGTTGCGACGATGGCATGTGTAGATGCGTCGGGTATACAACCGGCTTCCGTCATCGCTGCTATACATTGTTTCGCCATCAAAAGGTCGCTGTTGCGGATGTGGCCGGACAAAATGAGGTGGAAGGTACGTCGAGTGGGCATTAGGCATTCTTCCTTGAATTCCGCTATGACGCCTTGAAGTCCTGCGTAGTCTTCTGTCTCTATCAAAGCGCGTGCACGCCAATTGAGCAGTCGAGAAGTCATTCGTCCCACGTGTTTCTTCGCAAGAGAGACTGCCGAGAGTACCCCGTTCCAATGTCTCTTCCCCGCGAGGCGAAAGGATACACACTCGTATGCGTTGTGTTTGAGCTTCGATCCGAGGGTGTGCGCGACCCTTAGAAGTTGAAGGGACCGTAGCGGGTGATCCGTCAATGCAAGTGCCTCTGCGAGCCTTCGCGCACTTTCGGGGTGGGCGAGGTATCGGGACAGAACTGGGGACGCTCGAATCCCCTTCAATATAGGAGCGTCTTCGACTGTTCCCGAAAAGAGTTCTTCTACAATAGAGATTATTTCTGGGGGTAGAGGTGTCTGAGAGGGGGATTTTATGAAGGCGGGAGTTGTGCCAGTCCGAGACGCCTGTGCGGTTCTGGAGTGGCAGAGATTGGACCGCGGAGCGACCGCAGCGGAAGCTGTCCATCGTTTTGGAGAAGGGGAACAGACGGCTCGGGAAGACACGCGAAGCTCGCTGGATCCACTCAGTACACCAAAGTGCTCGAGATGTTGCCTGTGCACTAAACCAACCCTCCTGAGCATGGACAGCCAGGTTGACTTCCAGGCTGAAGTGCCTATCCCTGTGGTCTATACTCCAATGAGATTTGCGTGGGGAGTCATAGGAATAACTTACATTTCCACAGGCCAATCGCTGCACCTCCAAAGTCACCTCAGCGTTCGAGAACGGTGCATGCGCCGTGACTCTGGTGACTGACAACTGAATGGCAGCCTTCGGAATCCTTTTTTCAAAAAGGTCACGTGTACAATTGCATTATGTAACAACCTCCTCGGAGTCCTCCAACCTCTCATGTTGAGTCTTGACAAGCGTAACGGTATGCGGCAAGTGCGATTGATCTCGGTCGTTGAAGTTTGTGCCAAGGGGGTCCAAAAGTTGTGGTATTGGCTGTTGAAAGACTACTTGGTTGCTGCAGCGAGATCGTTTGATCATTGGTCTGAACAGCACTGTTCGAAACGTTGGCATCCCGAACTAGAAGTTGTGTTCCTTGTTCTGCCTTTGGAGATCACGAATAACCTTTTCCTCCAGCTTGTAAAGATGTTGGGTAGTAGATCTCATAAATGACGGAGTACAGACATCTGTGACTGTCGAATTAATCGTAGTTGTGCCTGAATGGCACCGTCGTGACTCGTATGTAGTGCACAGGATATCAATGATCACTCATAGACGACACTGCCTCCAGAGTCCAATATCTGAACGGCATATGGAGGAGGATGAGGTGTATCCCTACGCCTCAATAACCTATGCATTTCCGACAGCCTGTCTGTATAATTGTGGTCACATGATGACGCGCCTTCCCGTCAAGGGCGGGAGTTGACTTGTTCGTATCGCCAAATACTCAGTGCCGTTGTTCACTCGATGTAATCGCAGGCTTTCACGGAATACAGGTATATCGAATGCAGATGGGTCTGCATTGCCTTCGGAATTGACTCATTATGACGCTCTTGTACTCTGCGGTCTTGCTGAGCCGCAGGCTCTCTGTCATCTCCTTGCATCTTGCCTGCCGTCGGATTCCTGTCCCCATTTGACAAATGACACGTCCATCTAGTGGTCCATCTCTCCAACATTCTACCGCATTTGGTGTGCAATTATCGATGGTGTACCTGCCTCGGCCTGCCATGCACGCGTTTCAATCTGGTTTAGACAGAGGAGGCTATTCGAAACGATACGAGGACCTGACAACGTCTACCTCTCTCCGCTTCCGGAAACTTGACTCAAATCTCTCTATCCTCAACAGAGCATATATATAGTATAGGTATGCTGCTGTGGGACAGTACCAAATCACATATTCTCTAATCCACCAATACATGCTCAAGTCACATCTCTCTGTTCTCGAAACGAGCGCAACTCTTTATCCACTTTCTGCCGTCTTCAAGACACCCCGAGTCGATGTCTCCACTGGCCAGTTATATGGTTGGGATTCAATAACCTACCAACAGTTTCAGAGTGATGTCGAGACACACGCCCGATACTGGGCGCGAACGCTTGGGGATGACGGCATTCCGCCACGATCCGTCGTTGGTCTATGGTATGTATACTTTGTTCCTCCCAACTTCTATGCCCAATGGGCAAATTAATTTTCTCGCAGGATTGGTGGTTTCACTTACGCGGATGTGCTTCATATATATGGTGTCTCCAGAGCTGGTTATATTCCACAGCTCTTCAGTCTACGCCTCCCCAACCCCTCTGTAATCTACGAGCTACTACAACGGGGCCACGCGAAAGCTCTCATTCACGATACTACATTTGCTTCTACATTGGAAGAATGTCCTGTTCCCACACACCTCGTTATCACCCCGGAGACGGTGGATTCGGAAGTACTTCCCCCATTGTCTGATATGGATGAAGACGACATTGCATTCATTTTCCACACGAGCGGGTCGACCTCGGGAAGCCCGAAGCTAGTTCCATGTAGCTACCGTTGGCTCAATTCAGCCGTTCACAAATCCCATCAAGCTAGTACACCTCGCAGTCTGCAGCGGCAGGATGTCACTGTCTGGATGTGAGTTTATATAATACAGCTATCTGGCTAGGTGTTCTGACGATATTTAACAGGGGAAGTATGTGCCACATCGGCCAAACATTCAGTGAGTTCCTACCAACTTACAACGTTTTCAATCTAACGTTTTGCGTACGCAGTGCTCATCGGAAGTCTTCAACATGGTTCATGTGTCGTCCAACCCACGACCATCGGATTCTCCTCAGAGGAGCTCATGCACATGATTCATTTGGGCGGCCTTAACAGACTCAACCAATTTGCGGCCTTCCTCGCAAATCACCTCCGCAAGTCTCGAAGTGACGCAAAACTGCTGTCGATGCTGTCTGGCCTCGATGAAGTCCTGTACAGTGGCTTACCATTGCCTCGAGACGAAGAGGAGTGGGCATACGCAAACGGCATTCCATTGAAGGTATGGTGAACCAACTTCGCATCATCACATGTATTGACAAGTACATCTAGAACCTTTTTGGCAGCACAGAATGTGGAGCAATGTTGCTCTCTGTAGGAGGCAAGGAACGTAATGCAGGCCTCCTTCGGCCCCTCGTGGGTGTCGCTTACGCCTTCCGCCCGATTGCACCAGTACCACAGCAAGCGCATCAGTCAACCGCCAGGCTGCTCGAACTGGTGATCCTTGCTGAATCAGGAGACTGCCCAGATGTCTCTCTGAGACATGCTGATGGTGACTTCCACACCGGCGATCTTTTTCAAGAGCCTGCGCCTGGATTGTATGTATTCCGCGGACGAGACGACGATTGGATCAAATCAGAAAACAGTCTACGATGTGATACGAAGTAGGTTTTTTGATGTCATCTCGTCAATCATGTAGCTGACGTGGATGAAACCTAGAGCCATCGAGGACAATGTTCGCGCCACCTGTGGAAACTTGATCTCAGAATGCGTGGTTGTCGGTTCTGGTCGACCATCGCCGGTCATGTTCATTGAACCAGCAACTGACATGGACCACAACAAACTCAAGAAAGAGATCATTCGCAAGACGCGGCACTTCCACTCTAGACGGTATCTCCACGAGCGCATCACTTCGACCAATATGATTGTCGTCGTAGCGCCGCAGACGTTGCCTCGCACCGCGACGAAAGGCAACATTCGGCGGAAGGCTGTAGAGGAAGCCTTCAAAGAGCAGCTTGATCAAATTTACGGACTTCAGCAATGATTCTTCGGACACAACAGCGGACGACGTGTATCAACCCCACTTATCTTGGACAATAGGTATCATACCCCTTCCTCCAGCATTAAATTTACAGCAACAAATACCACTGGATTGTAATAGTTATCCACCCAACCCTAGTTATAATTATGAACTATGTATCTGGTACATAATAGTGTATTGTAGCCTTACTTACATGATCTCTTCGAATGAAGAGCCTTGATATTTTCTGCGGAACGTTGATCACTGATGTAAAACGGTCATCATGGTCTTGAAACCGGCAGTACGAAAGTTGTCCATCCACAGATCAATGACTTGGCATATTGACCTCGCGTCATCAAGCATGGACAGTCTTACAGTCGAGGTACACAGATTGCCTAGTTGGCCAAAATATCATCGGCGGTGATATGCAACAAGAATCTGCTGATAGATGTAGAATGCGGCGTCCTTATCAACCCAACAATGACCCCTTTCCGTGCAACAGCGACGCTGTCGTCATCCGTTCCAGAAGAGCTCACTTTCCCATTACTATCCTGATGCAGTGTTATATGGCAGGTTAGCCTCGGCATATGCTCTTGGAATGCCAAAATCGGTGCATTTGTGTCCCGACGTATTGTCGCCGGATGGGAATGGGGAAAGGGCGCGGGGAACGGGTGAAGATGTTGCCTATAGAGAAAGGGGTCGATGTTGCTGGCGGAGTGAAGACCCCAGTTAGTCAGAATAGTGACTGGCGAATGAGTGCGACGGAACGACTCCAGAGCGAGCAAAACGTGCTGCAATGGTGGTATGTGAGTCTCAGCCTCTCGTCGATGCTCGGCAGAGGTAGCGGTTCGCATCTGCTCGACAACGAAGCGATCGGGCCAATAATGCGCACTCATGGAGTCAATTGCTACCAGACCGATTTCCTCGTTTGGAAAGTGAGCGGAATGGTATTCTGCCAGGTGCGAGATTGTCACTGAGAGCTGCAGGGAAGAACAAGGCCTAAAGATGCGCAGCCTCTCCAGGGACCGCTGTGCTATACTCCCGATAACAGACGCGCCGCCATCCAACAAGCGCGTTAGATGGCCAAGGAGCAGATGGTTGAAACGGACAATGTCGAAACTGTGATCCATATCGAACACGATGCCCACTTTCCCCCACCCTCCCAAGTTGGATGGGGTTATGCAGTGAATGAGAAGGTGATAGAGAAGATGCGTCTTTCCGGACGATGGAGCACCCTGTATCTCAATGACATCTCCACGGCGCAAAGAGGAACCAGACACCGGGTTTTTCGCGGTCGAAAAGAGGTGGGCATCCAGAGCCGGAATGCGGGTCAAGCCGACTGGTGCTGGTGAGACCGTGAGGGACAGAAATGGTGGTAAAGGACGACCTTACTTTCGGAAAGGATTGAAGTGAGGAGCTATAGCAGAATGATCGTACTGAGGGCCCGGCGTGGAGTAGGAGAGGGCTTACATGGGATAGGGTGTCTGAATGAATTTCGTCGAGCATGTGTCAATGGGATGGCGGTGTTTGTCAGTGATGGACGGATCTGGCAACGCAGCTGCTTCAGATCACTTCAATACCACATGTCCATCTTTCTCTGAAATCCTTTGAATGTCCTCCTTTCCTCTCCGCACCTAGCTAGTCTTTGAAAGGCTCTACATAGCCCCTCAACGATACCCGCTCAACGGTTCCCGTAACGCCTTGATACGACCTTACGAATACCCCACATATCTAAACCCAGTCAACCATGGCGACCACCGCAAGAGCACCACCGCCGTCTAGACGTCCCGTGTCGGCTTCACCAACCCCGACGTCGACACTTTCAAGGGGTCCCACCGCAAGATCAGCAGCTTCACCACGAGTGGCATCTTCCCTGAATTCGGCTCCTGTAAGCCGCCGCGTTTCCTCCAAGGCAGCGCCATCACCATCTGCCAACGGCGAAACTCCCGAGGCATTGTCCGCCTCTTTAAAGCAAGAGACAGACCAGAAAGAACTGGTATGCCATCGTGCAGATGCCCTGGTAGAAGTACTGAAGGCCTCGTGTCTATAGCTACTCGTCCAGGTGCAGAACAAGGATCAAACGATTGCAACTCTTACAATAGAGAGTGGCAACCTCACGTCTGCGCTCACTGCCGCAGAAACCCGGCTTAACGAGCTTTATGCTGAGCAGTCTCGGTCCGAAGTCGAACTGGCTCAGCGAATAGACATCTCCGAGAAGCTTAGAGCACAAGTCCGTGAGTTGGAAAAAGAGAAGCGAGATATTCAACGGCGATATAACGAACAGGTTAGCGTTGAAATCTGACCCTTCTTGCTTGGACCTCATGATTTTTTTTAGACTACTACATTTGAGGCAGAGCGCCAGGCCTTCTATGATAATGAGCAGCATCTTAAATCACGTATACAATCCCTCACTCAAGCTCGCAAACAACCTGAACCCATCACTGCACCCCCGGAATCCGATGCCGAGTTTGAAGATGACGATGAAGTCATCCATATTCCCTTAGAGCAACAAACTCCTTCCCACCAGGACGTGGATGATCCAGAGACAGAGCCAGCGGAGATGACTTCGCTCAGGCTGGAGCTTTCCACCCTCTCCACATCTTATTCCTCGCTCCAAAGCACCCTAGTTCTCCTTCAGACCCAGCTTGTAGATTTGAAAAGGGTCAACCATGAACTCCAGGAAGAAAACGAGAGTTACATGATACTCCTAAGGGAAAAGACGCTGAGTGGTCAGTTTGACCTCATTCGACAAGTCGGAGGCGGGAGTAGCAGTGACGGAGAGGAGGACGATGATGACGACGACCACACGGACAACACAGACGTCAGAAGTTTACGAAGCGCCACCAGGAGTACCCTCGACAGAGTCGAAGAAATTTCTGAGGACAACCTTGAGCAGGAGCTCGAGCGCAGTCTTGAAACAAGGAGCATCGATTCATCATCTCATCAAACTGGTAGGCATGGTCGCAAGCGAACCACGTCATCCGCTGGTGCCCCCCGAGGAGAGTCTCTGGCAGATTTACCTATCACTGGCCCTGGACTCGATCTTGCTGCGGAGCTTGGGCGTGCAGAGAACAAGGATATCTTGGAGGGTCACGTTATCGAAGACCGCGATCGCCCAGTCTTTAATGGCAAAGGCAAACGAGGCAAGAAGGGGTCCGATGGTCGAAAAATATCTTCGATTTCCATTGGCGGATTGGAGCCAAGCGGCTCAGTCAACGACATCGATGCTCTTCGAACCGAGGTTAAGTCTCTCAAGGACGCCAATAAGGCCCTCTCCCTGTACGCCTCGAAGATTATCGACCGTATTATATCGCAGGAGGGGTTCGAGCATGTCCTCGCGGTCGATTACGACAAGGAGCCACTAACCGCAGGACCCAATTCGATGGGTTCGAAGTCGCTTTCTGCCACCAACACGAAGACGCGACCGCAATCTGTCATCGTGGGCCGCTCCTCGTCCAGCCCAATGCCGGAGACGCGAGTCAATTCACCCCCGACTCTAAACCAACCGAACCCAAAAGCTCAGCGTCGTTCTCTCTCATTCGACTGGAAAGGTTTCTCGCTTTTCAATAATACAGCTGAGAAGAAACCGGATCCTAATTTGCGCCCCCTGACGCTAAAGCCTGGTGCCAGTCCCGTCACAGGTGGGCGTAAATTGGATACTCAAGAGGATGAGGACGATCGAAAGGAGCGGGAACGATTGAACGCTACCATGAAGTTGATGGGTATCCAACCGCCTACCTCCCAGGTTTCTCCATCCTTCGCATTTCCAGCTACTCCAATCCAGAGGTCCGCTTCGACTGATACACCACCCACAGCCACGAACAACCGACGCTTCTCATGGTTCGGCTCGAAAACAATGGAGAATTCAGATGCCTCCTCTGTGAAATCGACCCCTTCTCTTGAGCATTCGAACAACTCTCTTGTTGGGCTTGGGATTCCTAACCTGACTCAGGGAGCTTTGGAACAGGCGGAGGCGGAGAACTCTCTGGCGGCTCTGGACGCACACGAGCGCAGCTTGAGTGCTGAGATCGCGCGGGGAGCCAGCAGCGGGTTCACTGAGATTTCACCTAGGGCCGGGGGTCGACGAAGCAGGAGAAGTGCAGGTGGCAGCAGTGGCAGCACTGTATGGAGCGCTGGTATGAGTGGTGGTGGGGAAGATGACTGATGTCTAAGGCAAGACAGCTCCCTCCCTCCCTCTCCTTCGTCGATTAGATGAAGCCGTTTCTTTGTTTCTTTTTACTCCCACCTATATACCAGCCTATACCGTTTGGCATGCATTACTGTATAATTCTTATACCGCTTACACTTGGAATATCACTATTGGCAATGGCATTGTAACTTCCTGCGTACGCGTTGATTAAAATAGGCGCAAACAGAAGTCTTTGGAGGTTTACTCGCAACGCTCGTGGATCATTCCAAAACCACCGAATCTTAAATCGAAAAATGGTTTGTTAGCTATCAATCATAGACCCCATGGACATTGATAAACCAGGACCCCCACAGGCACAAGTGGATACTCCAACGACACCCAAAGTCTCTGATCTACCTCACGATACGATTGACTTCGCACATCGGATGTTCGAGGCAGCACGCACTGGCAATTCCGTGCTTCTTCTAGCCGCCATCGATGCCGGTTTGCCAGTTAATCTCACAAATGATAAAGGTTCTCTCAACTTTTCAAAGTCATTATGCGACGTAGATATTTAAGTCAGCTTGCAACACGTTCAGGGAACACACTCTTGATGCTGGCTGCATATGCGGGGCACGCTGAACTCACCAAGGGACTGCTCAAGCGCGGGGCAGATCCTAATCGACTGAATGACTTAGGCCAGTCTCCGATTGCAGGTGCCGTGTTCAAGGGCCACGACGAGGTCGTGCGGGCACTGGCAGAGAAGGGTGCTGATCCCCGTCTGGGAACGCCGAATGCGATTCAAGCAGCGCATATGTTTGGGAGGAAGGAGCTGATGGAAGTTCTGGGTACTAAGGAGGGGGATATAGGCTCTGAAGTGCCCACCCCACCAAGCGCTCTGCAGGCTTAGACAGGCTCACGGCATATATAGCCCTCTTGTGTCGATCGGCCCGGATTGGATCTTGCATGTGTCCTTGGTGTCAAGGCTGTCGCAGAACAAGTTTTTTTTATTTGCTATTACTAGGAACCTGCCGCTTCACGAGCGTGTTCTGTGCATGTGTGCGTATCGTTTGGAACGGATTGGCCGCAAAATCTGGATTAGAAAGAATCAATGGATGTCGAACTTGCTCTGTTTGACTGCACCGGTATTCAGTAGATTCCAGGATGATGCCAAAACCAAGGTGAACATACAGAGCACGCTTCCGCTGCGATCTCGAAAGAGGCACCTTCTTTCCTTCACCAATCATCCCCGGCTTGACGTGAGCCTTAGACTGAGGTTCCTGACCTGAGCCCGCACTATCCTTCACGGATTGTTGAACAGCAATCGGTATATCCTCGTCCAAGGCCGAGATCGCGACTTGCATTTCGCTTAGACCACTGGCGATCTGTTCTTTCGCCTTGCGTTTTATGCGACGGGCATGGGATTTGGAGTATGGTGAGCTAGAGGTATCCAGTCCTTGAAAGATTAGTGAGTAAGAATATTTCGGCCCGTCGAGGGCAGAGGATCATACGTTGCAGGAACGCTTCGTGTTTCTGCTGCAATTTCTCCTTCTTCTTCGTGACAGGCCGTGTTTCTGGGGCCGACAAGCTCTCCAAAATTTGTCCACCCTGCCATTACATTGAATCATTCAGATATCAACGTGAAACAGGTTCAAAACTCACTGAAGCGTCGATCGCATCTCCAATCTTGACACGCTCAACAGCGTTGTCCTGGACTGCAAATTCACGCTTTGGAATTTTTACTGACGGCTCATGCCCTGCGCTACGCTTACGGCGTTCTTTCGGCTTCGGGGATTCTATGTGTCAGAGCATTGCAATTTGGGGTCCTAGTTGGGAACCCTGCTCACCATGTCGCGGTCGGTGACTGACAAGTGACTTCGTTTGTTTGGCAGTCGCGGCTTGAACGAACCAAACTCCAAAAGTAGATTCTATGATATCTGTTGGATATCTGTAGTACATACAGCAATGTCATCTATGGATTGCACCAGCCGAAGTGGTGCTGCTCTAGGGGACATGATATTACAAGTCGATAATCTAATCAGCGCGACCCAAGAAGTCCTCTGCCGCCAGCGACTCTTCTTTTTGAGAGCGCGTTTTGGCGTCATCCAGTCCTACAATGATAAAACTTACTATCACCAGAAAGGCGCCTATGAGTACTAACACTCGGGTGGTTTTTCCGAGAAAAAAGTCTCCGATGACAGCAATTGGTATCGTAAGGCTGAGCCCTATGGTAACAACCAGCGGCGTGGTCTTTAGCATGGCGAGAACGTAAAGGTAGTCACTGGTCAACGTAAAGAACATCTAAAAGTACATGAGTTGGTGTCGATGCGAAGAAACGATTAAACTGACGTTGATAAGAATCGCATGAATCGCCGCACTGGTAGTCGGAAGTTCGAACAGCTCTATTCCGGAAAAGTGAAGGATGACACCAATAACCCAGCATGTAAGAACGTTGAACAGGCCGACAAAGCCGAAAAAGAGGCGCATGTCGATCCTGGATTCCGTACGAATGCGAAATTTGAGCAGGATAACGTAAAGAGCATAGACTAAGGCGGAGATTAGGGCTAGGATGTCACCCAACAGTGGTCGCTCAGTTGCTTCGCTCAATAGCGGGCGTTGGGGATTCGGAGGAGTAGATGAATCGGAGTCCGAAAGGGACACTAGGAGGACTCCTCCAAAGCTGCAGGACGGATACCATGAGGTGGGTGATGTGTGGGGAACGAATACAACAAACCTCGTGAACACAGCAAGGACCTTAGCAAACGTAAGGGTCTCTACGAGAAATATTCGGCCAATAGCCAGCGTGAAAAGACCTAGGAAACGAGATTGAGTTTGGGGAACCCCTGGGTCAGTCACAACACATACCGCTCATACTGGACAAGATCGTGGCACTGGCGACGCTGGTATAACTGAGAGAGGCGTTCAAAGTCCAGTTTGCGATGAACCATAGGAAACAGAATACAAATGCCAAATTAATCGTCTCCTTTACCGTGAGCGGGGGCGAGGGATGCGGTCTTTCTCGGGATAGTGACTAGAACGGGGCTGAGCAACACGCTGGAAAGTTCATCTCATGACATGCCTCCTCTTCAGTAGTTCGGCCGACCACCCGTTCCGGTTCTGTTTCGAGCGGTTCGTATTCAACATCTGGCATATTTCAAGAGTAAGTCTGGGGCTGAATACGGGAGAGTGATGCAACAAACCGACCAGGCTCCATGGTTGTTGTCGCCACCGTCTCTTCGCAAGGAACGGCAAAAGGTAAAGGGAGAAAGAGCTCGTATTCAGATATGTTACCCTGTCCAGATGAGCTTGAGACCACTGCGCGTTCGTTCAACTCACAGAAAAGGTTTGTCGAAACCACCATGGAATAATTCCTGGGTCACCCGACAGATCAATCTCAACCCAAACGCAAGACTGCAAGTCATGTTTACCTGAGTGACGAAGTTGGAGGCAGACCACAGCAAGACGACGACCAAAAGAAGTACGATGCCGACGACGTAATCTCGCTGCAGGCTGGATAACATTTGGAAGATGCCTGGTGATTTGACTTGTGGCCTTGACAATGACCTGACAATGCGGGAAGGAGTATTAAGCAAGGCCTCCATCTTTGGGATGAGTGACTCTTAGTTTGCGTTCATTTCCAACTTGAACTGAGGAATGGCGCGAAGGTGACAGCCTGCATGATACAAGTCACGCTATGGATAAGATGCCTGAGTTAGATAAGATTGGCGACCCGCATAAATATTTCTACGAGACTAACTACACTAGTACAAGATTAGGGAGATGCATAGATGTATGGAACGTGAGGATGACTGTCAAATGAATGTGGACGCAGTTGGCGGGTAATGGTAAATGATACAATCGATGTGACCCAGGCATATAAGAGCGTCCTAAGTTCGTATCGGCGTGGCAGCTGGATGATATTTGACCTTTTCAAATATTCTGAATAAACTGATGATGAGGTTTGTACAGTATGCCAGGAGGCCGATGCCGACAAGACAGATCAGGGCAAGTTGGGAATCGCATATTCGATCGCCAAGGCCGCCTTCAAAATTGGGCACGGTGCTTGGAGGTCGAGGGAGTTCATTGTACCAGGAGATTGCAGATGGTGACGCACATGGCACGAGGGATGTGAAAAAGTTGTCAAAGCAGAGGGAGAGGGCTGCGGACCAGGCACATATAAAGAGGACCTCGGATAGTGTGTGTGTTAATTTACCCGAGGTTCGCCAGAGTCCAAGAGGTCGACCAAAATATTCGAGCTGCGGAGGAAGAAACACAATCAGACAAGAACACTTCATCATCCTGCAAACTCACGTAGACTGCGACCATCACATGTACCAGGGTCAGCGGGGCAAAAATAATCACAACAGTCCTAGCAGATATGAATGAGAAGGGATGGTCGAGGACATTGTTTGCACAACATACGGGGAACTCCCAACAGCTCCCGTGACGTGCCCATTAATTTCTAACCGACGTATGTGAACAGCTACACCCAGGGCGGATGCAGTGAAGGCAATGTTCATGAACCGGAAGAGCTACAGCAATGACGGCCTTCAGAGTTTGTAGAATGTAGGTAAGCTTGTGCCTTACCAGAGGGACATGGGCGTTGTAGAGGATGAACGACCGGAGCCGTTGTTTTCTTCTACGCCACATACTTGTAGTCTTGTGGCTTTCGTTCGACTCGCTCTCCAACTGATTCAGACCATATGAGCTGTTTCTGTTATGGCTGTAGGCCGGGCCTTGAGCGGCAGTCCTGGGTGACCATGGGGAGTCCCATCCCGGAGTCGTGTTGTGAGCCAAGGTATAGGGGGCTGCATTCGGGGTGGGGAGTGGTACGGACAGATCCCAATCACGGTTGATAGTACCGTTTGGGCGGGCAGTCTCAGGATCCCTTTCTTTCTCTTTACGAGAAAATGTGGTCCCTTCCCGGATGGAGGAAGACGTGGGAAGCCACGAGGAGATGGAAAGATCTTTGAGACCCTTTCTTTCAGGCTTAGGGGTTGTAGGGCTAGACAACTCGGAGCTGGGTTGTTGCCTGGAAGTGCGGGGGAGAGTAAAAGACCACCAACGTGATGTGGAATCCGGAGCACTGGTGGAATAGGAGGCAACGTCGGAGGGACGTGACTCTGTCGCGTGATTGGTTTCAATGAGGGGTGTAGTTTGATCCTTCGGAGACGGTGGTTCATCACGAGCCCATGCTACAGAGGACCAGTTAGCGGGAGGACTATGGGTGAGAGATACTGGTAATTACGCGGAGTAGTGACGACAGTGGAGATGGGTGGCGGAGGGCGACGGACAGTGCTACGAACACTGGATGAAGGTTGCAGACTTGCGGTGGAAGGGACCGATAGTGGTCTTTGACGAGAGGATACGGACATGGGTAGGCGGGGTGGATGTCGGTGTCTGGGTGATCTTTGTCGTTGTGGACGGTGTCGGGGTCGTCTTCGTCGTTGTCGTGATGCTTACTGGGGCCTCTGTCACCGCCGTCGACAAGGGCGATGTATGAGACTCAACGTTGTCGGACCCCGTCCGGTGGTGACACTGAAATCATGGTTCTCGTCAAAGTGTCAACCGGGGCCGTGACGCCAACCTTGGCATGGTCACGACTTGTCACACCTCTTATGGACGAATCCCTCATCCCCTCCCTCTCTGCGGGTCCTGTGGGCTCCCGTTTCGTGTCCGAGAGTGATCTTGACACCGCTAAAGCACGCCGCGACGAGCAATGGAAAGCTGCCTATGCGAGACTTGGTCAGGAACCACCGCCGCAGCAGCAGCAGGAGGATTCATATGACGGCCGCAGTCTCGCTGAGGTGAGTATTTGCCTGCGATTCGCACGGGCAAACGCATATTGACTTTCTGCTGTGGATGTCCATATGATCGAATAGAAACTTGCTGCTAACAAGGTAATTCCCTCTTACATACCTCCTTCCTTCATTCTAAAACGTGTTGCAAGATCGCAAAGCAAGAGGAATGGGAAGAGAAGACGAAATTAGGCAAGTCTCCTGTGCGGCATTCTGCCCCCTCCGTTGACGTCGCTTGCCAGCCAATCAATTTCGGGCGTTGGAAGAGGATGAGATCATGTTTCTAGACTCCGTAAGGGAGCGACAGGAAGCCGAGGAACGCCAAAGGAAGGAGAAAGACGGAGAGGAAGTCCGGGGTTTCAAAGAGTACGCCATATGCTCACTAACCTTCAACACTCTTGTTCACTGCGTTGTAGGGCTGTTGCAGCACGAACCAGCGCCGTTAACAATCCTCCTCCACTTCTATCAACCTCGGCACAAGTCACAACGCCCAAGGCGCCCACAACCACGCCTACTGTACGGAAAGATCTCAAAAGCCGCTGAAGGGTGTGCTAGTAAAGAGAAAGGCCAAACCTGTGACCGCTACCAAGGCACGTCCGCCCGCTGGCAAGCCAACACATGAAACAACGAACGACGAAGATCAGCCACCAAACCCGAAGCGACAGAAAGTAACCGAGCCGTGACACTACTGTAATTAACTGCGGTTACTTGGTATAAATATATAACCTTTTCTGTGGATTTGAGACCGCTTCAAACCTACACAGCATTGTATACAAGAGAACCGAACTTCAGTCCTCGACAGCCTGGTCTCTTTCCATTTCCGAGATATATTCAAAGGTAGGAATCTGAGGTTTCATATCCAAGGATGATATCGATATCTATCTACGTGTTACAGGACTGGGCGTCGGTGTCCACCGTACCCGATTTAGATCCTTGTCTTTCCCCTGCACACCGCCTTCCCAACCTGCTGATCTTTCCATAGCCTCAGCTCTCCTAATGGCTGCAGTCCCCATCGTGGTCCTTTCTAGCAGTCTCCTAGCGGCTGGTGTCAAGTTACCGGGAGCCTCGGAACGTCGAGGGGTCCACGACGGTGGCGGCATGTCCCCTTTTCTCCTAGCAGGCGTGCGGCCCGTTTGTCCTAATCCAAGTAGTCCAGCTTTGGTGCGAAGGCTTTTCGATGCCTTGTTAGAAAGTTTATGGGAAATCATTTCCCGTGATGTTATAGCTGGTATGTGAAATGGTGTACTCGGTGGTGGGAGCGAATCCTCCGACTGGGATATTATGCGTGGCGTGGCGTTAAGTGTTCCCCATGTCATAAGTTGTTTGACCGCGGTTGGGCCAAGTTCAGACGCAGTAGGGGAAGGTAGGTTCGGGACAAGTGAAAAGTTATTGACCGTAGGTGACCTGGGACGATCTAAAAGGGCCTGCGTCAAGGGAGTCGTAGGACTGGCTGTTCTGGTAATGCACTTACAAGGTGTGCCAGTGATGGCTGCATCTATTCGACTCCTCGTGGGACTTGGCGGTGCAGATTGCCCACGAGAACTTGAAGACGAATGTTCGTACTCGGTTAGACGTGTATTGCCGTACTTGATCACCTTTGGGTCGCTTGCGGCCTCAGTCAGGTGGGGTGAATGATATGGAGACTGGTCT
This sequence comes from Lyophyllum atratum, assembly GCA_014905825.1. NCBI lineage: Eukaryota > Fungi > Basidiomycota > Agaricomycetes > Agaricales > Lyophyllaceae > Lyophyllum > Lyophyllum atratum. The sequence goes on along the minus strand of JACGCN010000118.1, from coordinate 8,841 downwards.
GCGTCTGGCGGGAACATCAAGGAATTTCGTGCCTGTAGAAGACTTTGGTATAAACTGAGGAAGTCATGTATGCCACATACCTTAAATTTCCAGCCATCCACTCCCGCAGTGCGACTGTCTTTTTTCGGAGCCATCACGTCCGTCTCTGCATCATTCGATATATCTTGCGGACCTCGAAGGGCGATCTCTCTACCCTCAGCCAACGCCTGTGCATCATCCTCTTCCTCTCCTGCGTCACCTTCCTGCCTTGCCTCCTTTCTTTCAATCGTTTGTCCATCTGTGACAAGCCCTGCAACGGCAGGCGCTTCTATCACGAATTTCTCCCTTACGCCAGTCACCGGTGGTGCCTCTATCAACATCCGCTCCCTTGCCTCAATCATCTTATCCCGCTGGCCCTCTACCCGTTTTCTGCGCATCCCAAGCCCAAGCCCACTTCTGCTTACGCTGCCGATTCTCGTCGTCCAATATCTCTGTGAAGCTCGAGTTATCTTCCGAAGTGTACTGGGATTGGAAGGCGTCCAAGGCCAGGTCGGTGTTGAGCTTTGGCCGTTTGGTCGGGGGCTCTCCTCGAGGTGTACGGAGTGGTGTGTCCGATGGACCTAAATTGTAAGGAGTCTGCGAGGGTGTTTGATATGGCGCTCGACGAGACTGGAGAGGTGTACTGTTGATCTGCTCGAGGCGGAGTACTGAAGCGTTTATGAGGTGGGGGTCTCGCGAGTGGAGTGCGTCAAGGTAGGTATTTGTGGCATCGAGGTGTATTAAAGAAGGGAAGAAGTCACGGGCAATGATATTGGAGAGCGCTTCGGTGTATTCATCTTCCTCTAAGACTACTTGACGGTTGAGGGAGCGTCCAGGGCGAGGTGTTGGTGGAACATCCATGTGGTGTGGTCCAAGATGCTTGCTGACTCAGCGAAATAAGGCTCACGTACAAAGAGTTGTAGAATGTGACTTGGTTGTAATGTATTTATGGCTCGTCCTGACCCATCAACGAAACTTATAAGTACTACTAGTATAGAAATCTGGCAGCCGTTACAATACTTGATTACTTGACTGTGGCCTTCTATTTCCAGGGAGGAATGAATATATGTGGTCGTAAAGGTCATCAGAAAGGATAGAGGAGTACATGATGGAGATGAATAGACGTAATAGTTGTGATAATTCTCCGTCAGTAAGCTGGTGCCCAATCCAAAGATACAGGGTAATAGAACCAAGGGTGCGAGAGGGGGAAGATGGAACATAAAAATGTACAAGCTCAACTTGGCGGAGTGGAAGTACTCCCAGACCTTGTTCTAGTATCAGGCTTGAAAGCAGACAGGGTATTGTCTGTGCTTCTCCGCCCGGAGGGCCCACCGCCGCTTGGTCTACCTATACGGCTTTGCGCGAGAACCGATGTCCCATTGGCAGGGGGTAGTTTGGAGGCTGGTCTCATTGTGATATTCGCATGAAGCCCGGGTATTTGAGGCAAGGCTTTGCTCGTCTCACTGTATTTCGAACTGCCAGATGAAGGCGTGCCTGATGCTGGTCTGGGTGGTGGTGGCATGGTAATCGGCCGTTCTCGACCCCCTTCTGGGGATGGAGTAGCCATAGTACTAGAGCCGAGAGACGACCGTTTAGTTTGCGAGTAGGGATTTGGTCCACCAGGGCCGGTTGAACGTTTGAGACCAGTCATCCCAGCTGTGGAGGCGTGGGCATATAAACCGCTAGAGGGTACAGGGAGAAATGTCGGTGTGGAAGGGCGCGAGGCGGGCGTAGATATCGAGCTTGTGGTGGTGGTACTCAGACTACCAGCCGACAGACGAGACTGGGGTCGGCGAATACCTGTACCTGCAGCCATAGTGCTCTGTCCCAGAGTATTCGACTTATTAGGGCCGAAGGTAGGGGACTGGAGTGAGGTAGATGCTGCTGGACGGAAAGAGGTTGGGCCACCAGAAGGGCTTGATATTCTTCGTCTTTCCCGTTCCTTCTCCCTAGGCGGTGATGGTGAATCCTCCATAATAAGAACCCATCCAGAAGAATCTCCTCCACCCCCATTCTGGTTTTTCTCAGAACCACTGTCATTACTCCGTCTGGAATCGCCGCTCCGTCTATGAGCAAGACTTTCCCAACTCGTTTTCGCCGTCGACTTGCTCGAAGATGAAGACGACGACGACGCCCCGTTTGACGTGAGGCTGGACAGCGTGAGGGCATTAGAGTTGGCTCTACCCGTTATACTACCCATGCGTAATCTGGGGACGCGAGTGTGGATCTTCTGTTCAAGATTTCGCACTCGTGCGCGCATCTCAGAGACCATTTGAACCCCTTTGTTTTTCGAAGTTGTACTTGCTGTCGACGTTGTACTCGTCGAAGCATTGTTTGGCTTCGTCGGCGGCCGCGTAGTCGGGGTGCGGGGACTCGATGTGTAGAACGACGGAAGAGTAACTGATTTGGTGACGCGAGTGGAGCTAGAGGGAGGCGTAGCTACATTGGATTGTTGGCATGGAATCCCGCACGTTGGAGGAGTGCAGAGTGGCCGCCCAGATATGCAGGTCCCTTGGGGGTAGTTTGAGGAGTCGATGGGACTAAGGGAAGGCTTTCAGAACTAGGCGACAGTTCATCCAGCTGAAGGTCGGGCGGAGGAGGCGTATTGAGGAGATCGTCGTCAGAGGGGACCGACATATGAGGGAAGTGTGTTGGGGCTAGTTGGGGAGCGGATATTTCCGTCGTCGATGATACATTAGAGTGTGTTGCGACCTGGCTGGCGAGCTGATCTTTAAGAATAGATATTTCCACGTTCGCATCTAAGAGCAGCAAGAGGCCGTCAAGATGAATAGATAGTGTTGATCACGGTACTCGACGCACCTCGGAGCTCATCTCGAAGTCGTTGGGACTCCTCCTCTAGACTAGCTTTCTCTAGCAGTTCATGCTCTAGTAGAATCTTTTCTTCTAGAGCACGCGAATACTTGGCTTCCATATCGGCTAAACTGGATGAAACTGCCCGCTCGTTCCTCTCTAGATCATCGTTCCCCATCTCAAGGTCGCGTAATTGTATTTTCGTTTGTTGATAATCTTGACGCAGCTTGTCGAGCTCACGCTGCAGGGATGCTGTCGTCGTGTTATGGTTAGTTTGCAGCGACATAAACTTGCTCTACGACGGATATACATTAGTCTAGGCGTTGGTATAATGACAGAACGCCTACCTTCCAATCATCGCGTTCGGATTCCGCTCTAATAGCCTTGACCTTGAGATCTTGCTGGGCCTTCTCTGTCCGTTGTAGTTCATTCTCTAACTCGGCCTCAAGTTCTTTGCTCGCATGGTGGAAGTCATCAAGTTCGGCACGAGTTTCAGCCAGCATATCTGCCACCTTAGTGAGGGTAAGAAGCGAGGTTGAGAGAGAGACAATTGAGATAAAAATACTTCATTGTATTTGGCACGCCAGTCGGATGAAGATGTTGAGTAGCTATCCAGAGGTCTGTGTAAGTGGAGGGCCTATAGTGGCATGAGGCACGTACGTTATCTGGTTATCGTCGAGAGACATGTGTCTTTCTCTGCGAAGAGAATCAGTCGCTGAGAGTACCGCCGTCATCACAACGCCCAGGTAATACAGCCAGAACTAGGGAGATCAGAGAACAAGAAAACAGGAGACAAACTATGGTTGAGATGCCCCACAAACCCTGGTGACAGACTACCGCATTAGGGCTGGTCTCTTGTTGTGCTACCACGTCCATAATAAACTTCGTTCTCACTGTTGCACAACGCGTCGACCGTCTACTATGTACATGTAGTTTACAGATTCTCAGGTTTAGCACACTTGCGCTTCTCAAACTTTCCCTGTCTTTGGACATCGCATCTCTTGCCACGAGACGGGCTCCATCGTTGCGCCTGTCAAGTAAACAAACATTGGATGGACTAAACGACACGCGTTGGGTGCTGAAATCACCTGCTTCGCTGGTCGCGAATATCACGCCCAAATCATTTCTTGCTGTCGTCACGAAGTAGCTGCGTGCATCGCCCAAGGAAATCTGATTTGAAATAAGCCAGTGTTCCTCCCTCAATTGATCGCCATGACCCACCACTACGCCTCGAACGACATCACCACCCCTGAAGCAATCGGCAATCTTGACTCTGTCTTTTTCTGTCGCTCGAACATCCTGGGAACGAACTACGCCAGTGAACTCCTCGCCAGATGGAAGTGGCACGCCGTCCACAACAGTGATGGAGAGCATTGCCTGAAGGGGCGATAAGCGGGTGACGGACCCGAGTACCACCGAGTTAGGGGCCGGGATATGTGGTCGTACGCGGGATATTGTCAGAGTCTGGGTGATACAGGTCTGTGGAAGTCATATAAAAGACACTGAAGAAAATGTAACCAACAGAACCCTCGGTTTGTGGAATGCCAACTAGACTGGCTCTAACTTGATTATCCCTGGTGTAGGTGCCCGCGCCGAGCTGAGGAACTGGGCCGCGGGGCAAAGAGATCGGTTGGCCCGGCAAGACGAGATCAGAGGCCATGGAAAACGGAGGAGATGATTATAATTTCGTAAGTAGTGATCGGCGCATCCCGGTGCTTTGGTGTTGTTTGCACTTCGGAATATTGACCATTTCCCCAACGACAAAATTCTCAAGTACCCTCTTGGTCTACTCCCATGGCCTCTCTAGCTGCTGCTCGTATTTTCACGCGTCGTCAGTCTCCCCTCATTCCATTTCACCCATGTGTCTGACCCAAGTGCCCCAGGTTTTCACGTGTCCGCACGTCGGAATGCGCTGTCGCGTTTCAACATGCCAGCTATGAGCCCTACAATGTCCGAAGGTGGTATTGCTTCCTGGAAAAAGAAGGAAGGGGAATCATTCACGACCGGCGATGTATTGCTTGAGATTGTAAGCACTATTGGCATTTGTCCTCAACTCAACTGACCCGTTGTGTATCATTCAGGAAACCGACAAGGCAACGATCGACGTAGAAGCCCAGGACGATGGCATTCTCGCCAAAATCATTGTAAGTCTCACATTCTCAACTCTCTATAGCCGCACCTTTACCCTGCACCTCAGGCACCAGACGGCGCAAAGAACGTCCCAGTTGGTGCTCCCATTGCCATTGTAGCGGAAGAGGGTGACGATCTCGCCGCCGCGGCCGACATGGCTGCCAAGGCTGCCTCCGAGCCTGTCAAGGAGGAGAAGGCTCCTGAAGCCTCCAAGCCAGCAGAAGCTCCACCAAAACCCGAACCATCACAGCCGCAACCTCAGGTGGAGGCTAAGTCGGACCTCCCGACTGGAGACCGTATCTTTGCGTCACCCATTGCAAAGAAGATCGCTTTGGAACGTGGTATCCCGCTGGCGCAGATAAAAGGCTCTGGGCCGTCTGGTCGCATCATTCGTGCGGACGTTGAGGGCTACAAACCCGCGCCCTCAGCAACTACACCCACAACGCCCACCACTTCGCACCCCCCTTCCGCTGAACTCCCTGATTATGTCGACACTCCTGTCTCCAACATGCGCCGTACTATTGGTACCCGTCTTACGCAGTCGAAGCAGGAGCTCCCTCATTACTACATCACGGTCAACATCAATATGGACAAGGTCTTGAAACTCAGAGAAGTCTTCAACACGACTCTGGTCGACAAGGATAAGTCGGCCAAACTTAGCGTCAATGACTTCGTCGTAAAAGCCGTTGCTTGCGCTCTCGCTGACGTTCCTGAGGCCAACTCTGCTTGGTTGGGTGAAGTCATCCGAACGTAAGCGAAATTCATTCAAGGGACCGGGCAACGTCTCACCTACTTTCTAGATATAAGAAGGCTGATATCTCTGTTGCGGTCGCTACACCTTCCGGTCTCATCACGCCAATAGTAAAGGATGCTGGTTCCAAAGGATTGGCCACGATTTCCGCTGAGACAAAGGCTCTCGCCAAGAAGGCTCGTGACGGAAAGCTGCAGCCAGCGGAATATCAAGTATGTATACTTCGTTGGCATTTCATTTCCTTCCTCTCATTATCCTACTCTAGGGCGGTACTTTCACCATCTCTAACCTAGGAATGTATGGCGTTGATCACTTCACCGCCATCATTAACCCTCCGCAATCTTGTATCCTCGCCGTGGGGTCAACACAAGCTACTCTTGTGCCCGCGCCGGAGGAAGAACGTGGATTTAAGACTGCTCAAATTATGAAAGTGACTTTGAGCTCAGACCACAGGACTGTTGACGGCGCTGTGGGAGCGAGATGGATGGCCGCCTTCAAAGGATATCTAGAAAATCCTTTGACGTTCATGCTTTGAGTGACGGTGCATACATACGTGCGAGCTCGCACACCTCCCATGCCTTAGAGTTAATCGTTTAATACAAGTATTAGTTGGGCTTGCTATTTTGGTCTTACCTGAAGACTTTTCTTTATACTACGTGAAGCTTCATACTATGTAAGTATGATTCATAGAGTCTATGACGTGCAAAAGGTTCCACGTGGAAAATATGTGCCTGAGGCTGAATATGAACTTATTGCTTCCGTTATATCGAGACGACGAAACCTGACTACGTGCTACAAGTATTGCCCTCTCAACGTCTTTCAATGGAGGGTTTTCCAGGGCCACTACCTGACATGGATGAGACATTCTGGGCATCTGTATTGAAGAGGTGGTCCGACGCTTGCGACACCGTTGTATCGTTGAAGAAGGATCTCAAAAAGGCACAAGCAGAGGTGAGCTATGCTAAATTTGTGGCTCAACGCGTGGACGCAGTCCTCAATTGTCCCCTACTATAGGCTGACCGTCATCAAGAGAAATTACACGCGCTTCAAAGCCGGGAAGAGGAGTTATTGAGGGAACATAATCATTTGAAGGAAGAGGCAGGTGTCTACGTTCAATCGAGGCCAGAACACGCGTTTTAAATTTCTTTGGCAGTGTAAAGAATACCGCGATCGTTCAAGTGCCTTACTGAAGGAAACAGAGGCTTTTTGCCATTCGCAATCCCAGGCATCCTCGGTGGGCAGCCACAGGCCTGATGAAAACACAGTCGACAATATTCGCGAGGCTGAGCACGGGCTGGAAAAAGCTAGGCATGAATATATGAAGCTTAAAGAACTGGTGAGTTTTCTCGGATGTCGTGTATTGTCGCTGACAAAAATATAGTTGTCGAAGTCAAGCGAGCAAATCCGAAGTCTGAACACTGAACTCAAGGCTCTCCAGCGAGATAAAGAGGCTACGGAGGAGAACAATTGTCTATTAACCAAGGAGAACATTCGCATTGGATCTGAGCTTACCCGTTCTCGCTCAGAATATGATACCCTTAGAGAGCAGGTAGACCTCTGCCCTTTTGAACCTTCTTAATTCGTTTTTGATAATGTGATTCTTTTAGCTTACGGTCTTACAGGAACTCAGAGATCAAAATAAGGACCTCGAGGCGGGATTCGTAGCTCAGACCCAACAATTAAATAACGAAATAAAGCGCAGAAATGAGGTACATCCATTCTCCCGATCGGTAATGGCAGCGTTTACTCGTGCTCACCCGTGTCCTTCTGTTAAGTTAGAATCCCACTGCAACACAGCCGACGCCGAGGTTGTGTTGCGATCACAGGAGGTAAGTCGTCAAAACTTTGGATGAGACATCCTAACAAGAGATTCGGTTCACAGATCCAGGTTTTGACAGCAGCTGCAGCTGTCGAGAAACAGCATATCTCTGCTTTACAAGACGAAATACTGTCGAATGCGCGAGAAACTATCCAAGTCTAATGAAACTAATAAGGCGCTGTTAGACAATTTCACAAAACTGAATGAGAAGGTGAGTATCCATCACCTAGCAAAGCAATCTGTTGCCCACATTTTGCATTATTTATAGCTTAGAGATCCAACCCTCGCTCATCCTCCCCAACATCCTCCACGCGCCCCCCTAACAGTTTCTTCGAAAGAGGAACTTGTTGCTACGGACTTAAATTGAAATACGGGTGTCTCTACTTACCGGAGAACGGGTTTCCCGTATATTCATTCAACCTTCCGAGTCCTCCGGTCCATCTCAACACGGCTTCTGCCAGTAAGGCTGCAGCGGAGCAATCACTGTCCAAGCTGCTTCATCATTCCCCGCACTGACATCCATTCCCGACGCACGCCAACGGAGCTTGGCAGAGTTGGTCCACTATATCCCTGATATCGATCGCGAGGATTGTCGCTTTCGACGAGCGATGCTAGCTAGTGCTCTCGGGGGCAGCATTCAATGTCTGATAGTCAGGTGTGCGACGATTCTACCATTCGTTGCCAATCGATTATAATCAGTTCTTCAGGGTTACGCAGAGTCGAACCGAATTAGCCAGAACGCGGAATATCTCGACATATCTATGTCCTGCACTAGAACTCAATCCATGGTGCCCTACCTCACCAGGGCAACATGGTTATATGTTCGTAGGGCTTGGCCAAGACCGGAACACATTTCAAGAACCCCAAGCTGGCCTAATGTCTTCGTCGGACATTCACAGACAAGCAGCCGTCCGAAAGAGTATCGATATCTTGGTGTTTACACCGCAGTACGTGTAACTGCCCTGAATATCGAAGAGTGGAGCACCCTTTCGAAGGAGGTACGTCAGCGTTTTTGGTGCGATCAGCCAAGCATTCAATATTCACAGGTCCAGTACGGTTATGCTAGCACATCCAAGGACAAAAACAAGATCCCCGCTCCGTAGACGAAATATTGGCAGCATACGGCAGGGGAGAACTTCTGTGCCATGTGTGCGGTTACAGTGCACTGATTTTGATGAAACCCTCTATGCCGCCTTAGTGGCTGCTCAACTCACTCCTCCTCGTCTTCACTCAACGCCATCCCGCTCATCTCGCGCTGCAGGGAAGCGGAGACGAGATGATCATGAAGATCGCCAAGTACGGCCCAGGGTAA
>JACGCN010000117.1:0-38962 GCA_014905825.1 Lyophyllum atratum | reverse complement strand
CTTCCCAAATGACTCTCTCTTCGTCCTGTTGTATTAGAATCGTGCCAGACAACTCTTAGGGGCCGGAGGCGCAGCTCGCATCTCGCCCTTAACGCTGTTCCTCGCCTTTTCTCCCCGATTACTCCCGCTCCAAACGACAGTGCTATACTAGATGAACCAGCCCTCCTCGAAATCTCAGACAGCGACTACACCCCCGACTCTTCCAACACTTCCACCCCACATTCTCTTTCTCCTCTTTGTAACGCCCATGTATCCGATTATTTCACTAAGCACGTCAGTTGCGCGACAAAACGGTTCTGCGCCGGTGTTGTATACCTTGGCCCCACCCCCCACCAAAACCTTGGTCCGCCCAAGGAGCAAAACATCATCTACTAGTTCCGCGACGGATGTGAATCATCCTTCCTCCTCAGAACTAGAGCGGCTAAAATGGCGTCTAACAAGCGGCTTCTTTGCTTACTTCCTCTGTGGTTGGGGAGATGGAGGTGAGCACCGGTCGTGATCATCTCTATAATTATGACTGAGTCCTTGTTTGGTCCGAACAGTGACTGGAACCGTCTTGCCTTGTGAGCGATAAAGCGTCGTCATTTCTACTCCTATATTGACCCCGGCACAGACTTCACTGCTGATTTCCATTTAAATCCAATGACATCCTCCCTGCTGTTTGCTGGTAGCACCTGCGGGTTCGTCGCCCAAGACCATATTCAATACAAGACCTCACGTTTTCTTTTGGCAGATTCTTTACTGGGACCATTCTCGTCGAACCTGTGATGACTTTTTTGGGACGTTGCGCAGCCGATTCTTCGACAAATTCATTGATACCCTATGTACCCTGGCTCTCTAAATCATGTTCCCGCAAGAAAATCCACAATACCCGACATTCCGCGTCCCAAGCCAGACATCTGGTGTTGGTGTTTTCTAGTATTGTGCATGCCTCATATTTCGTCATGATAGGCAGCAGGACTGGGTATCCCGGTACATTCATGGCCTATGCCGTCGCAGCATTTTCCCGAGGACTTTTGACAGGTAGGCCACTAAATCATTGAATTCCTGAACTCGATGCTAACGTCCGTTCAGCATCCTTGTAATTCGCTTCCACTACCCTCTCATTCTTATTATTGAACTACTATGCTCAGGAACGCTTATTTTGCCTCTGGTCCTCAACAATCTCTCGGATATTCCTATGGACTGTGGAGTAAGTCTGTCGTCTGTACACCTTACAATGCACTCTCTATAACCTGTTTCATGAAGGTCTCGGTGCGGGTCTATCGCCGCTCGCTTGCCAGACCATAATTTCAAGTGGTATTCCTTGGGCCCGCTTCTACTTCGGATCGCTCGTGCTCTCTGGTATCAATACTGTCCTGCTATTCTTTGCGTTCAAGCCAACTGCTTCGGAGAATTCCGCGGAGGTGGAAGAGGCGACCGTCGAGATGAGCCAAACATTGTCCCCGCCATCTTCCCCAATCGATGAATACCCGAAACACCTGTCGGAATCCAGCCTAGTCGCAGTGGCTCCTCACAGATCCAGTAAGTCCGGAACAATAGCCACGCGAGTGCAGAACTAAAATCAACCAATTTAATAAATTCGATTAGCTCTTCGCCTCACTCTCTCTTTGCTTTATCACTGGGCGTTATCTATCTTTGCGATGATGTATTGCGGAAGGTTTGCCTAGAACAGTTACTCGCGCTTTTTTTTCTACTCAAAGCTTTCATTGCAGCGAAACGACAACACAAGGATTCGTGAGTTGTTATTCTTCTCGTCTATCTTGCTTACTCACGGTAGACTGCGGCAGATGGTCACCTATCTTCTGGGGGCGAGGGTACGGTCATCGATATTTTGCTTCTGGATGACTTACTCATATTATCTTAGCACGCCAATCCCAAAACAGCGGGCTATGTAACCTCTGGCTTCTGGGGAGGGATCACTGTTGGACGCTTCGCATGGGGTTATTTCGTCCCCCGGTAAGTATCTGGGACTTCAACCTTGTAGCCGTCTGCCCTAACAGCGCATTCAGTTTATCCTTTACTCAAAGGAAGTTGACGGTTCTCGCATGCCTGTAAGCTTCCATCCAGACTCTTCGAGCGTGCCCGTCTGACAGCATCTTATCTTTCCAGATGTCCGTCCCATTCCGCACCCCATGTCATCATATAGCCCTAACTTTCATACAACCAGCGATCGCCCTTGTCATGCAGCTCCTAATCTGGTTCATCAATTCAACCGTTCAAAATGCAGTCTCCGCTAGTGTTATCGGTGCCCTCTACGGACCTCTATTCCCCGCGATCCTCAGACTAGCGAATGACATCCTACCGTCTGAGGTGCATATGATCAGTATGGGGTTGATGTAGGCATTTTTATCGTGATTCGCATTGCTCGGAGCCCCTGATGTTGTCTGTGCCTTTACAGATCCGCCTTCGGAAGCATTGGCAGCGGTAGGCTCATTAACACTTGACCTCCTTTGCATTGATACTAACAATTCCTTCAGCGGTGTTCCCATTCATAGTTGGCGCCGTCTCCAGCGTTAAGGGCATCCAAACGATGACATACCTGACCGTTCCACTTGGAGTTGTCTTGATTTGCCTCTGGTCCCTGTTCCCATCCCGCCTACCGACGCGTATCTCTCTAGACTAATTGTGACACTTTTCCCGCTCCTCGATAGACCTATCATTCCGTCATCCCCAGGTTCCTAGGTAATATAGTTTTTCTATGTACATATTATTTGTATATATCCGTTTCCATCATAGATCTCCAAAATAGACCTTTCCTCATGTGCTGTGCATATCCTCAGATCCACCATGAAATAAATAAACATACAAGCGAGTGCGCGACGGAACCTGAAACAGGCGTATATGAGGAATAAAAATGGGGGTGGGCGTGTTACACTATGAGCTGTCCGTATCGGTCGAGGAGCCCGTCTCTTCTCCCTCGACATCTGTAGCTGGTCAGCAAGTTCGTCGCATGCGGTAGTATGTCGCAACATACCGATTGTATAGTCTGGAACATGTATTGGTGGAGGCCGAGGAGGACTTGGACGCTTTGGAGGACCCACGCCATTGGCCTTGATTTTCTTGTTCGGTATGGCACGGTTCTTGACATGGGGACTGCGGGAAAACGACGAAGACGCAGGGGTCGCGACGGAGGCTCCGTCCGGGGAGGATTCGCGAGATGATAGAGAGGTTGAAGAGCCCCCAATGAAGGAGGCTGTTGAGGAGTCTCTGAGTTTGGAAGGCACTTTGGACTGTGAATTTGAAGGCGAATAATGTGACTGGCGAAAAGAATTTACAAGACCGCTAAAGCAGATGTAAAGGTTACGTACGTTTTTCCGTGGGCCTTTCTTATCAGGTCCAGCCTTGAGTCTGGAAACTGGTGACCCTGCACATTATTAGTGAAGGCATAAGTCGAGGAACTGAGCCTCGTACCTGATGTTTTCTGCTTTTTCTGGTTCTTGACAGGCGATACTTGAGGCGAATCATGCTAATCGTCCAGAAGATAAGTATACGAGGTTATGTAACGAGATAAGTGGAGCATACCCTCTTACGCTTGAGGTTGAACTCGGCTTCGTCTGCTCATAGATATGAGTAGCGGACTCTCTAGGCATCCCCATGTATTTGCTCACCATCGCGTTTGCTCATTGCTTTTCCCTTGCCCTTTCCTCTAGGACTCTCGTTCGAGATATCTCCCGCGTCGGAGTCGGGGGAGACAGATCGGCCCGCCTCTGAAGGTGGCCTGCGTCACATAATTGAACGTAAGAATGCAGTGTATGGCCGTGGCGTGAGATATTAAGGATTTACTTAGACTTGTTGGTCCCACGAGCAGCGCCTCTACGTGCTGAAGCAAGACCCATGCACGAGCTGAGGTGTGGCGCGTAGCGATTGGATGCAATCTACCGCAGGATAAGTAGTGCTTACAGACAGCTGTAATGCATGTAAACACACCTGCCGAGAGCAGTTCACGCAGTCCATGTAGAGATTCCCGTCCTTGACACTCGTCGGCGTATTTGTGCCCGTTCCGGAGGACCCGTTGGTAGTTTTCGCGTCGACCGCGGACGCAGGGGTCCCAGCCCTTGAAGCCAACATCGTGGCTTGAGAGGTCGCGGTGGAGGATCCGGGAGCATGTACTTCGCGAAACACCTCAGTACACGATGAGCGGGGGTAGAGTGAACGGGTCCGTTACCTGCACCACAGCTATCAGCCCCGCCAGCGTAAGTATGAAGGTCCAGAGAAGAAGAGAGAACGGCGCACTGGGTATTGCATATACGACATATAGTCCGACTCCGGATCACCTCATGGTGCGCCTGTAGAGTCGCATCCATGACAAGCTCGTTGACCATGGCCGAGAAGATTCGGGCCGTCTACACGGAAATATGAGGGTTTGAACGGTGGCAAGAAGAGGGGATGAAGAAGGAATTACCAGAGCAGACACAGTCTCTTCGCGTTCAGACTTGGGCATGATGAGCGTCCGAGGGTAGTTCTATGGGCACAATTGACGCCGATTTCGGAACGCGACGAGACAGACACGTGAGCTGCATTGTTCGAAATTTGCTCGCGGGCTTTCAATGCACGATCGACCTCAATTTCCAATTCAGAAAACGGTGAACAGGGAATGATATAATTGGTCTAATGTGCTCGTATCGTCGTTAGGAAATATATATGTCATAAGTCGAAGGGAAAGAAGCGTTTTGAAAGCATTGAAACCTGTGAGAAAATCTGTGTTTACTAACAATTTGTGAATTCCAGGGTCCTAATAATTATTCGCAGTCAAACGTGAGATCGTGAAGATACCGATGATGACCACTGCCAACGCCCCGATGCTTGCAGGGAGTAGCAGATCCTTGGGTATACCAAAGACCTCTTCTTGAAGAGGAGCAGGAGGTGGCGGTGGCGGGGTATACACAGGGGGTTCGGCAATGGCCTCGGCAATCTCGACCTCCTTCACTTCCTTTTGTGCGGCGGCCGTGACTTCAGCGGCCTTCGCCTCGCTCTTGTCAGCGCCAGCCTCCGCCCAGCCCTTGCCTCCCTGCACGAACAGCACAACACGGTCCGTCCCCGCCTTGCGAGCAACTCGGACAGCATCTGACACGTCAGTGTCCGAGGTGATGAGAACGCTGTCACCGTCGGCGTCCGTGTAAGAGAGGTGGAAGTCAATGGGGTCGGGTCTCGTGTCAGACTCCCCAGAAGATCCGAACTCGGTGAAGAAGGGGTCTGTGGCCAGTTTCCCCGCAACGACCTCGCGAAGATGTTCGATATCGTCATGGCGAGATTGGAATCTGTGGGTCCTTCCGCTGGGTGTACGGAATTTGAACACGTATGTTCCATCATCAACGGGCAGAGGCCCGGCGATAGATGGGACGGATATGCCTTTCTGACGTGGGTATCCTTCCAAGGCAGAGACGGGGTCGTCGTCCACGACGGAAGCTGAATCGTTGGGGTGCACTTCGGAATAGGGAGACTGTTGGATGTGGTCCATTCCGTGAAGAGACTGGAGGGAACGAATGTCAGAGGGCCCGTGATGAGACCCTGACATGACAGACTCGGCATCGTCGTGTCCGATGGAGTCGAAGAACCGACCCCACATTGGCCCACCCTCGGCTTCAGACGCAGCACCCTCACCGCTCACTGCGTTCATCTATTGCAAACGCACGTTTTAGCTAGGAGCAAGTCAGGCAAGGATGTACTGACCTGCTCTAAAGTGGCATATGTCAATGTAAGGACATCAACAATGGCAGCCAGGCGACCGTCGTCTTCAACCACTGGGAGATTGAGGTAGTGGCCATCTAAATAATTGGAATGAGCCAAAGCCTATGTTTCATCGTACACTACTCACTGTGCATCTTCTTGAGCGCATCGTGAATAGTCGTAGCTGGAGATGCAGTATCAGGGTGAGGCGTCATGACCCTAACCACACTACACCGTCCCGCATCCAATCCGGCCGCAATGACACGCAAAACAACATCCTTGCTGGTGAAAATTCCAGCAATTCGCGATCCACCATTGACACCCGGCGTGGCTGGGTTTACACCCTCCATAACACAGACTGCGGTGGTGCGTCTCTCCTTCATCAGTTTCGCGACCTCCCGCACAGTAGTTTTAGGGCTGACAGTGGCGGCCTGGGTGCGCGAGTCCATGACGGTGGTCAAGTCAGGCAAAGCGGTCTTTTCGCGGAGCTTCTCAGCCCAAGCAAGCATAGCTGCAGCCTGGGGATTAGAGCCCACACCGCCGAGTTCTGACTGAACACCAGCCATGGCGCTGAAAAGCTGCTCGGATGCGGCAGAACTGCGCTCAACTTTGCCAAGAGCTTCGTGGAAGACCTTGGTGATATCGAGGAGGCCGACAACGTTTCCATCCTCGTTACACACGGGCTAGAAGTAGACGAAACGTTTGAATATACATATTTACGCGCTGTGCAAGGGAATGTCGCACCAAATGCCTGAAATGCCGCGAGACCATCAATTGCAGCGCCTCGGTCGCACTGGTGGTGTCACGAGTAACCATCGGGTTGCGCGTCATGATCTGGTGGACGGGAGTCGTGTGGGGATCAAGGCCCTCCGCAGTGACCTATTTCCGAGGATTAGAGAGCGAAAGAAATATTATGACCGTTCATACGCGATACGCTAGATCCTTGGCGGTGAAAATCCCGCTCAAACCCTCCTCCTCATCGACAACGAGAACACAGTCAGTCCTCTTGGCCGCGCATAGCTGGCTGGCCTCTGCGACCGTAATGCTCTCCGGAACGGTCAGGGCAGGGGTGGGCTTGAGCGCAGCAACGGTTCCTTTTGCCGCGGTTGCTTTTCCTCTCTTACCACTGCGTTGGCCATGGGTGGTAGAAATGGTGCGCTTACGCGACAACTCGCCCTCAATTTTCTTCCGGATAGCCTACGGGAATAGAAAAAAAGGTGGTCATTACTCTGCTGAGGGCAGCTTGGTGTGCAGCACGCGGACCTCGTCTCTCTTCGACTGCTTCTTCCTGGTTTCCGAGACGGAACCTCCATAGGACAAGGTAGACATGGAGGCGGTGGTATTTGAACGTGTGACCTGACGAGGTAGAGGAGAAGAGGATCGTTCACCAGGGAAGGGAACAGGAGAACTGGCCGAGTTGCGGAGACTTGAAGGGGAGTGAGAGGGAACGGGTATACGGGACATGGGCTCAGACAAAACTATCCGGGACAGCTCGACGACTTTATCAAGTTGGTGTCTGTTTACATTCGGTGGCGCACAATCTCTACGGCTACTGTAACTACTGAGTTCACCCGAAAAGCCAACAAAAAGGCTTATTTCTGCACTATGCCCGTTCTCCGCCCCCGTCGGGCCTGGGTTTGCGTGTAGATATAATATCCAACGCCTAGCACGCCTATTGCGACAATATTGGCTGTCGAAGCATGAGCACCATGCTAAAAGGCGCCAGACAGGGAGACACAAACCTGCTACGAAGCCAAAAACCCCTTGGAACAGGTCGAGGATCATTGCCACGACGTGCTGTCCCAATGATAAGACACTGTGTATTATATCTGCGCCGAGGGCGAAGATGGCCTGGAAGACGGCGAAGACCGACTGTAACAGCGACATCACGATGCCAGCTACCGCGCTAACGAAATTTGAGATTGAAGATGTGATTGAAGGCGAATGCATGTTTATAATGGAGAATAAATGGAAGTTGTAGCAATGGTTATATAGGCTTGCATTGAGTGGAGGATGACGTCGTGCAGTCGTCATCGAATGTCTCATTCTCGACCGCATTCGGAAAATTAGGATTCAAAGCGCCTAAGCACCCAACAACAATCTAATGTTAGCACATCTGGTCGATAATAGTGTTCGCGTAGAGTAACTATCCAGCTCATTATCGTCGTGGCGCAGCCCCAGCAGCCGCATTGGGCGTCAACGAAGTACCAACCCAGCGCGTGGCCAACATCTGAGTCTTGTCCCACACCTGAACCAACATAGGCGGATTACCCGGCTTCCTGACAAACGCGTCGACGCGTGCGGTAGTGGCGGCGATGGCCTCACGGGTGAAGGCCGACTGGTAATAACGCTGGCGCAAAAAGTGCGCGTAGATGATAGGGGAGATCAAGGAGTTTTGGAAGGTGATGGCTCCGAGGAGGACGCGGACGAAGATGACCAGTTCGGTGTAGGCAACGACCCTCATGGCAGTGTCGTAGTTAGCTGTACATACTGGGTCAGCTACCCCATCTTTACAAATTCACAGTAGCACCAGTCACCTTTAACCCAGACTTGAAGCCTCTTTGCAACAGGATGCGGTTGAGGTGCTCCGTTTGCAGACGCAGGAGGTCCAGGAGGAAGGAACTGCGGCATTAACGTTGTGCGGATGAACGTCAAGGCGTGGAAGAGCGAGAAGATCATGTAAGGCAACAAGGTCACTGTCAAATATACGCTGTGTCAATTGGCAAGGCATGTGCGAAACTGCTCCAAACACACCAGCAATGGGTTTGGAAGACCACCAGAAGAACGCGAGCAGGAAGTATTGGACGTTCTACGCCATGTGTTTAGTTGAGAGTCCTATGTGAAGTGAGATGCGAGTCACCTCATCAAGCATAGCGCGACGGATGAAGGCGCCATTGGGTTGGGGAGTCTGTAAGGTTGTTAGAAGTCTTGTTACGTCGTATCCTGATTATTTTTACGCACTCCGAGCGATTTTCTGCGAAGAACAAAGTATTTGAGCATTTAAGCGCAGGAGTGAACAAAAAAACATACTGGCAAACGATGGCATAACTGATGAGGGCACCTGTGTAGCTTGCTGCGGGATATCCGCGTTAGCACAAGAGGGCGCTTAGACCATATCCCCACACACCTTTGTACCACCAGGCAGAGACGCTCTTGAAAGTGATCCAGGCTACGAAGTAGCGCAAGGAGGCTACTAGCAGCAGAAAATGGCCTGATGCCCACAGATAATGCTGCGAAGAAAGTGCTACCTCAGCGCCTGGATGTCCTGAGCTTCCAAAAGGACCTTACCTGTGTGGTAGCCATAGGTAGGGACGATAGATGATAAGATACAAACAGCAATGGAAGAGAGGTTCGTGTGGAGGATCGTGGACGAGCGGAACCAGTGTGCTGACGTTCAACCCAAACGTGCCCACTTGTCACGTCACAGCCGCGTGGAAAAGGTCAAATATCCATAAACTACGTGTAGTATTACATCATCATCTCATCGACTCCACTGCTGATCAGCGCCTTTCAGCTTGTCCTGCTGCCGGTACACCTCCTTGTCCACCTTTTTCCGTCCATGTGTCTCTATCCGCCGCTCCTTACTCCGCTTCTGATCTTTCCGTGAATCCACAACCTCTTGCTCTCCCTCCTCCTCCTCACCCCCGTCTACTTCTGCCTCATCTTCAGCGTCTCGCGTTCGTTTCCTGCCGCTCTTCGATGCTGTCGTTTTCCCCGGGCCAATGCTCAAATTCACCCGTGGTGGGACTGCGAAGCCAAACGCCTTGCCTACTTTTGCCAGGTCCAACGCGTTCACATCAAAGATTTTCTTCAGCGAATACGACGCGTATGCCTGCAGGTATGACCGGAATCCGTCCTTTGCGGACTGATGTAGGAAGTAGTTCTTCTGTAGCAATTTTTCCAGCTGTAATTTATCGTCAGCTTATTTTCACAGATAAATCTGAGATTAGATGTACCTGGCTTTGGACATTGGATATCCGGTCCGCAGGGAAACTGAACTCGTTCAGCGGGACCTTGGCTTGCTTCAGGTACCGCAGGAAACCGAGCTCACTCTCCAACAAGAAGAGTAGACTCTTTCCAACCTTTCCTGCACGTGCTGTCCGACCGACACGATGGATGTAGTCCCGTGGGTCATCTGGAGGATCGTACTGCACTATCCAGTCCACGCGTGGAATGTCGAGTCCACGAGCCGCGACGTCTGTACAGAGAAGGATGCCAGATTCTGCATTGATGAATTCAAAAAAGGTATTGGTGCGCTTTTGCTGCTTTTGTTTTCCCTGAGTATAGCAATTGGAGGTCAACAATCAATTCCCGGCAAGAGGAGATATAAGACACACATGAAGGTCCAGTACAGGAACGTCAATGTAATTCAGTAGTTCTCCGTGGTATTTGACTGAGTTACAACTTGAGAAGAAGACAATAACTTTCTTCTTCAAGTTCTTTTTGAGGAAGGTGAAAAGGAGCAGGAACCGTCGTTCTGAGGGACATACGACGTATCCCTGTGATAGCGTCGATACGGTACTCGTTGTCTCTTCCTTGTCAACATCAACGTGCACAGGACCAGGTCGAAGTGATATTCGTGCAAGATCTGTGACTTTTGTGGTTTGGGTTGCAGAGAAAAGCATTGACTGGCGGTTTTCTATAAAGCCTCCGTAAGTACGGACAACGAACGGCCACGAGGTAGCCAAAACGCACCATTCGGTAAAATTCTGATAATCTTCTTCATCTCCTCCTCGAACCCAACTTCCAATATCCGGTCAGCCTCGTCAATAATCAGCCCTTTCAGGTTTCGGAACACGAAGCCTTTGGTATTCTTTCTCCATACCATCAGACACCAGTCGAATGATAAAATGGATTACTCACCTCCAGATGATCCAATAACCGTCCAGGCGTCGCGACCAACAGATTAACACCCTTCGCAAGTTTGTCCGCTTCAGCTCTCCGATTTGCACCACCCATGACAATTCCAAATGTCTGTGAATGGTGAGCCATGAGGTCCTTCGCCACACCAAATATTTGCAGAGCCAATTCGCGCGTTGGCGAAACGATGACAATTCCAGTCCCTGTTGTATCAGTCGCAACGATTTGATGAGCACATAAGAAGCCTGCTATTGTAGTACCAGATACGCACCATTTAGAGGTTTAAACTTCAGTCTG
This sequence comes from Lyophyllum atratum, assembly GCA_014905825.1. NCBI lineage: Eukaryota > Fungi > Basidiomycota > Agaricomycetes > Agaricales > Lyophyllaceae > Lyophyllum > Lyophyllum atratum. Next base: position 28,135 of record JACGCN010000117.1, on the reverse strand, counting down.
TGTAGCAATTCCACGGCAGGGATCAAGAAGGCCAGAGTTTTCCCCGATCCGGTTCGGGCAGCACCCAGGACATCCTTTCCTGCCAGAAGCAGAGGTATTGACTTTGCTTGGATCTGTGTCATGGTACTGAGACCCATGGTAGCGAGTGCTCGAGTGGTTTGTTCCGATAAGTCCAGCGAGGAAAAAGGCTCCCGTCCTGGAACACTTTCATTGGGAGTTGCAGTCGGTATCGAGACTTCCTCAGCGGTTGTCATTTTTGGAAGGGATTAGGGGTAACCAGATGGATAGATGTGTATGGAGGCCTGCCTAGCGTTTGAATAAAAAGGGTCCCCACTCGCCGTCAAGCTCAGTTTACTGAACGATCGAGATGAAGGCTAAGGGAAAATAGTTGTTTGGCGGAGTTTGCCGAATCTATCTTCATGCTACCCTCAAATCACTGGATTGCACCAAGTAAGCTCTCGGATACGTTGCCTCCCCCCTGTGCGTTAAATTATGCCCTGTAGTTGCATTGGCTGTAGTCCTGTCCGTCACCTCGCTGGGCCTCGGCTTCCATGTAGGCTCCCAGCGCTCGATACAGTCAAACGACGCGCCCACCACAGAAACACCCGTTGAAGATAATGAAGATGAGGCGGAGGATATTGCAGATGGAGATCTTTCTGCTATTCGGGCTGGTTTCATGGAACAGTGCAAACTTGTACGCTTTCGTCCGCTATTTTACTTGTTAGGTCGTAATAATTATTTGTTTCGCTCCTCTGTAAAGGTGCTTGTCGTGAGGACGGATTTGAAAATGACCACAGGAAAAATAGCAGCACAGTAAATTCTTCCTGGCACATCCGAGACTTCGATGCTGAACCGTCCACTGAAGATGTGGGTGAGTACTCTGTGACCATCATATCCTCTCCAGCGATCAACCCTGCCGATGAGGCACGCGACACTGGCTTGCTACAAGGCTCTCGTAAAAACCAATCCCAAAGTATAAGGCCTGTTTTCCATTCAATCATGCTGCTTACCATTGTTATCAGCTCGTCCAACACTGGGAAAATACTGGGTATGTAATCCGACCGACGGGTTGTCTCTTCTAAAGCGTGTTCTCTGCAGTCAAGCCAAAATTGCTCTCAAGGCGACATCAGAAGATCAAATCTTGGAGTTGGAAGCCATTGCGAAGAGCCTAAACCTATGCGCGCGTTCGATCACGGACATGTAGGTCTATGTTGCGCTGTGGTAGGATTCGTCCTGATCGTCGTCACAGGGGCTTGACACAGGTGGAAGAGGGCACCAGGACAGTCTTGGGCATTGGCCCGGCGCCGGACGCTTTGATCAACGAGGTGACGGGGAAGCTGCGACTGTTGTGACCCTCAACCAGCTTTCCTCGTTCTTTAGAAATGTGCAGCCTGTTCCGTCTACATACTGATACAATTGGTTGGCTAGTGAATACATACCCAGGCTGCCCCGAACGTGCGGTGTTGTACATGTGGTGAGATACTGTGTGCTGTGGTGATACATTTTGATCCTCTCCATTCTATCCAGCTCGCCCTGCTTCCATCCCAAGGTGCATCTAGCAATCGCAGTCTTCGTCACGATGTGAGTGGTGGTCTCCATGATCGTGGTGGCTGTGGTGGTCTCCGTGGCTCTGGCCGTGGTCGTCTTCGTGGTGCTCATGACCATCGCCATCGTCGTGGTGCTCATGACCGTCGTCGTCGTTGCGATGCTCGCGGCCTTCGTCGCTGTCGTCTCCAAAGCCGCCGCCGCCACCGAAGGCGGAACCACTCTCAGCATCACCTCCGTCACCAGCGTTGCCTATATGCGCGATCTGTCAATGGAGATCAACATAGCAGAGGGATTGACGTACCCGAAAGTATGCTGATGATGCCTTTCGCACCTTTTACAGAACCACCAGGAGCCTTCCCGCCCGGCCCCGTGTAGGCATTCCCATTATTGTCCCCGCCACCATGAGCCCAGCCCATCCATTTCGGGTTCAGTCCTGGAATACCACCCAATGCGTTGCCTGAATCAGCGTCACCTCCATCGCCGGCGTTGTCTATAGATGACCTATCAATACGGCGGGCCCATAAATCAGTGATTTTGACTTACGGGAAAGGACATCGACGAGACCACCGCCAAGAAGACCGCGTAGCGGGCCGTGAAGGGGGTCGCTGTCGACATCGCCACCAGAAGCATGGCCTCCTCCCTCGGTGTATGCGTTGTCGGAATTGTGGTTGTCGGAATTGTGGACAGGCACGGCGGCGGTGAGTGTGGTGTGAAGGGCAATGAGCGTCAAGGTAAGGATTAAAGAGGTGGATGGCATTTTGTAGGATATAGTAATGTGGAGTTATGTAAAGTAGTTAAATAGGATGTGTCCTTGATGAACGATAGTAGTGGTGGTAAGAGAAAGAACGAGGCTATCCGCGAGAAGAGGCAAACGCGACCGTTTTATACTGGGCGGGGTGGCTGACCAAATCGGGATATAGTGACGAGTTTGGTTCTAAGCGCGTCGCGCTGGTCATGTGATCGTACAGTATTGTAATTACTATTAGTAAATTAGAGGGTGGGGCTCGGGAAAGATTCGAATTTCGTCAGTACTCCATCTCCACTGACACCATGGACCACGTCGTCTCCATTGCGCCCACTACTTAAAGTCATATTCTCGCCGCCACACATCTTCATCCACAACTTAATGGCGACCGTCACCCTTGCTCGTGCTTATCAGCACTCTTTCGACACACATCCTAACATCACGTTAGCCCTCACAGGAGGCTGTCTTAACTCTCTCGGCGATTTTGTGGCGCAGGTCACTGAAAGAACAGTACGCGCCTTTCGAAAAGAAAATTATTATGGGCCCTTCTGACCTTATCATTCCAGCTTGGTCAGAAGGACGCTTATCGTCCTTATGACCTCACTCGAACTCTGCGTTTCTTCGTCTTCGGTTTCACCATTAGTGAGTAAAGAATAAGATATACAAGATATTATACTAATGATGACCCCTAGGCCCATTTCTTGGCCGTTGGAACAGTCATCTCGAACGCTGGTTCCCCCTCCGCACAACTCCTGGCTCTGATAAGGTGAGCATAAAGGCTCTGTCGAAGAGGGTCGCATGCGACCAGTTGATCCTGTGAGTCCTCGGTCGTATTCAGTTTGTACCCCTCTCCAACCTTTCCTCTGTAGGGCACCGATCGGTGTATGTCGCATCTTTGAAAAACTTGCAGCGTGTTCGCTGACGGCGAAGCTTTAGCTCGGAGTCTTTTTAGGGGCAATGGGCATCATGGAGAAGAGAAACCCACGGCAAATAAAAGAGAAGTTTGCTGACCTTTATATGCCGGCCTTGTTGACAAACTGGAAGGTATGGCCTATTGCACAGGTATGCTCGCAGCCTTCGTATGATCTAGCCATGCACCGAGCTTACATATTCGAAGCTTATCAATTTCCGGTACATGCCCCTTCCTTATCGTGTGCCATTCCAATCCACTTGCGGCGTCTTCTGGACGCTGTATCTCTCCCTTCTTAATGCAAGGTAGGCACTCTTCTTCTACTACTCTAAATATACAGGGATTGACGATTCCGTCCAGAGAGGACGAAAGAATGGATAAAGAAGGCGCACCGCGACGAAACTCCCCTACATAAGCGAGATGTGGACTTTACAGGAATAAGTTAGAGAGCTATCAAAGCTCACACTACTATTTAATACTCTTCAAACACCATTTGTAGCATTAGCCATTTTTACATTAGCCATTTTTACTTCTATGATTGGTATCTTCACCCTCCCAAAACATTGCCTACAGATAAAACATCAACGTAAATAGAGCAAGGAAATCCAGTGCACAATGTAGATAATCATGATGTACCATATTTATGCTTGAAGTAAGCAGGTGGCAGGTCGGAAAGAACATCAACCAAGGGACGTTCCACGACGATCAGCTCCCCGCCTGCCAGGAAGTCCACATGCAGGATCGGCCGATAATGCGTTATCATTTTACATTCCCCGCGCGTGTCGTCGGTGGATGACGGCGCGGAAAGCTTCACGCTCTCTCTCCGTCGTTTTTTGTTCAGTCCGCCGGGAGTAGAGTCGTTCAGGGACAGTTTGCATATCCACGTTGAACCCCAGAAAAGCGCGTATCGTGGCGTAGCACGCACCCCAAGTGAGGCTTCGGCGGGGTCGAACGTCACACCCAGGACCGGGTCGTGTGCATTCGTAAAGCGCTTGGGGAGACTGTTGCAGAGCTCCTTTCCCCACGCGGGGAACTGGCGAGACTCGACGTTGTAGACTTGGAGTGAATTGTCGGGGAACGCCATTATGAGAATGTCTGGACGCTTCGGGTCAAAGGTGAGGACTTGTACAGGTTTGGAGAACGACGGCAGGACGCTATGGTGCTAGAAAGAGGAGAACATCAGCAATATTCCCCAGATGGCAACGAATGATGAATAACCTGTATTGAATCCAGGTTGAAGATGTGCGTCCGAGCACGATCGTCAGAAGTTGCTAGCCATTGCCCATCGGGACTGATAGATATCCGGAGTACGCTGGTAACAGCAGGAGCAGAGCTGTCCTCCTCTTCCTCGGATGTTGCATCTCCCATCTGCACATCATCATCTGTCTTGAGCCCCTTCACAACGCGATCCCGCACGATGGAATCTTTGGAGCGGTGATGGTCGAACCTGCGCAGAACGCGTGGTTTCTCACCCATGAGGTCGATTACGAGAATGTACGACGAGATTGCGGTGGACATCACCAACTTCGAAGAGTCTGGTGTGAAGCGGAAGGCCTGACCACCCGTCGAAGAAGTGGTCGAACCAGGTATATGGGACTGCAGAATAGAAGAGAAATCTCGTATCCGTCGGATATTAAGTCGGTCCTTGACCTAATGCCATGTTAGCCAGGCCAATATAAACTCTTCGTTGAGGACGGCTTACATCGGTGGTGAGGGAAAACAGTTTAGTTTCGTACAAATCGGAGACCACGAGCCATCGTCCATCATCAGAGATGCTACTAGCCAGCAAATTCGTGGTGACGTTCAAGTCCATGTCTAGGACCTTCTCCCATGCTGCGGGTTGAGATTCCAGTCTTGGCGCCTCAACCTCAGAGAGGTCCTCCTCATCTCCAGATGGCCTAGCCTTGATCCGCCACACACTCACGCCGGCATCCCGCATACAAGACACTAGCCGTGCCCTTCGCGCGACCTGTATGGCAGAGGTACCCGACGGCCCCGAACTGTACGCCAACCGTCGGTGGTAGGAGTCTTCGAAAATGCAATGAGCGCTCGTAGATAAGGGGTTGATGGTTTTCACAAGTGTGGAAGAGGGAAGAGCGGCAGGTGTCACGACTACAGACATGTCAAGACCTCCAGATGCAAGTATGGGCGCAATGTTCATGGGAAAATGTCGTCTATGCGAGGCAGGAAGAGTAGTGTACGGAGGCCAGGTAGCCAGGGCGCGTACGTCGTGCGAGTGCATCCTCCGTGAACATGAGTGGATCCATCGATTTGAGGACCCCACGAGAGGATTCGATGCCAGGTCGGGATTACCAGTCTTAACCAGAGAGAATAATGATGTTTTTTGGTCCACGCCAGACGTAAAGACTGTGTTCCCATCCTGTAGTTAACTCGTCAGAATGTGCAAGCAAAACGTACAGAAAACACGTACGGGGCCTACAGTTAAGCAGAGAACATCCGCACCGTGTCCTTGGAAACTTTGTAGTTGAGTACAAGTACGAGAATCCCAAAATTTGACCATTCCCAGTGAATCTCCGGATACTATGGTTCCATCACTGCAGAGAAGAAATGACTCAGCGGCGATAATTCATGTATTATGGATGAAACCAACCCAAGCACGCCAACTGTCCACACCAAAGTGCGCTCCCCTCTCACTTTGTCCGTCCCCATTCGATCAATGACCCGACCGGTCGAGACATCCCATTTCCTGATGCTGCTGTCGGAACCACCCGTCACTAGCCATGAATCATTCCAGGTATCCTCCTCGTCGTCGCTATCGGTATCGTCTGCAGCGCCGGAATCCCGTTTATGGGGATACTGTGGTATGGGAGGTCCCCAAGCAACGCTTAGAACTCGGCATTTTACTCTGTCAAAACGACGGTGATGCGTCAGAGTGTCGTTAGCAAGGGACAGAAGCCGAACGGTGCCATCCTCGCAGCCCAGCGCAAGTAGAGTTGAGGCTGGGTTGGCTGCCATGCACCATATCGCGCCACCCTGAGAGCTAATAGTTCTCTACTCTGCATCAGAAATATACAATTCTAAGATGGGTTGTGTTTGACATACTCGGACACAGGCACGATCCATATCCCATTCCAGCAGCTCACTGCCTCCTCCAGAGCTGAAGAGCCGAAGGTCAGAACATGATGGAACATCGTCTGCATCAAAGTCGTCTGGATGGCGGATCACAAAGGTGATGGAATCTACTTTCGAGGGATAGGGACCTGGGAGTGTCTACGCCACTTATGAGCCTCACAATCTAGATGTGACGGTGTATTTACGCACTTTTCGTATCACCCAAGCCTGAGACGACTGATATTCGCGTTCTTCGCCAGCCCATTCACATAGATCGATGTTTCCATTGGCATGTCCGACAGCGAGAGTGCCAAAGCGCGAAGGCTGGTTTCCGGATGTTGCTTTTTTGCCCTTGGGTGAGATAGGAGGGAGAGGTAAAGGTGGGAAGGCAAGGGCAGTAATAGCAGACGGCGTAAAGTCGACAAAGCGACAGCGATGGACTGCAAACGTAGTGGATTCGCCCATCCTGCACGACTGCTATACTGATTCCTGCGCCAACTTCCCAAAACTTTTTTTGATGCGATCGGGGTAACGTGACCTGCTTCAAATTCTTTGGCATTGGCAAGTGACGGTCAACCTCGTTACCTCCTCCAACAAAACCATGTCATTTCTAGGAAGAGGTCCCGGGAATGCTTCCTCTGGAGGAGTCAATATGGAGAGGATAGAGATGGCGGTCACCGAGTACGCTCTCTTCACATGTTTTCCTTACTCGTTGCTTACCTCCCCCAGGTTGGACACCGTCACAGATTTTTTCAACCGCATGGTTTCGTCAGTCATGTTCTCAGCCAAACTGACCATTTACTCAACCGTTGGATCTAACAGGTCATGCCACAACAAATGCATCAGCGCCCGCTACGCCGAACCCGACCTCAACAAGGGCGAAAGCGTCTGCATTGACCGCTGTGTCGCCAAATTCAACGAAGTGCAGAAGAAAGTGGGCGAAAAGTTGCAGAATAGAGGGGCATCCAATGCAGGTGCTGGATCTTTCGGGTCGTTATAATACTATCTTCATGGAAACGGACGTTTCAGCATAATTATAATAATATTCAGAAAGCTCGACAAGCATGCATCTATAAACAAAGTCTGGCTGACGGCGCGTATACAGGTCGGTCAAACCACCGGTGGTCGTAACCTACTACTTCGCAAAACCGGGGAAGCATTGCTCTATGGTCTTGCTGTGCTTTTTGTCTGCATGATCGATGAGGCTGGAGGAAGGCTTCAGGTGAGCGTGAACAAGGCGAAGAGACATCGAGAACGTACGCAGGAGCGCGGGTGGTGATCAACTGGAAGAAGACATATGATCAGCGAGCTATGAACACCCAGAGGGATGCTAACTACTCACGAATGGCTGCTTGCAGTCACTGCAGACGATTGACTTGGCGGCCTCGTTGACTTTCGCCTGACTTTTCGATCCCTTCCCTGCCTTGTCAACATTGCGCTCACGCTTTTGTGCGGCTTTAGCACCCTGTGGATGTTGTTAGCGAGAAGACAACGGTGCGGGGTGAAAGGACGTACGTTTCCCATGACGAAGCAGGCACAGAGGGTATCGAGGTAATGGTATGAGGAAGAGAAGTGACAAATTTGGATTTTCCTAATATAGGTGATGAAGTCCGAAAATGGCAACGGCATCGATCGACCTGCCGGACCGAAAACATTTTCCTCGGCTCATTGGTTGTTCATCGGAATCGTGTAGGAAAGAAAACTACAGTAAGCACCAACATGGTCCATCCCGTATGATCCGTTCTTTTAAACCACGTCTTTACTTCTCACTTTCTCTCTTACCAAAACGCACCATGTCGACAGAAGTTCGCGCTAGAATTGCAGAACAAGTAAAATTCGACATCCTCTCCGCGAACCATGTCCTCGAGAACGCGAACAAGGTCAAGGAGATCGCTCGTACCTTTATCTGTAATTTTTTCTTATCGTCTCGAAATTCGTGCACTCAGTGTATTTTATCTAGCGGACACTGTCACAGGTTCGACAGCCTTATCATTGCATGATAATGTGCCCAACTCCCTAATATCTAGTTCCTACACCTGAGATGTACGCGTACGCGACCCTTGCCACTATTGGCGACGACGTATACCATGACGCTTCGACCATGTTTGTCCCCAGCTGCTTGTCTGACACATTTATCTCACTGACTCACATCTGCCAGTGCATTAGAAACCCATATGGCTCAGCTGACTGGCAAAGAAGCCGCCCTATTCATGCCCTCCGGCACTGCTTCGAATCAGATCGCCTTGAGGACCCATCTCAAGCAACCACCGTACACTGTTCTGTGTGATCACCGTGCACACATTCACAGGCACGTACAAAGTGTGAGGCCAATGTTGGCCTTGTTCCTGACTCTCTATCGCAGATACGAAGCTGGAGGTACCGCGTTCCACTCCGGTGCTGCAGTGACGCCAGTCATCCCCGCAAATGGTATGAGCCATATTTAAGGCATGAGAATCATCACCAACCCAATTCTAGGACACCATCTCACACTCTCGGACGTGGAGCCAAATGTCATCATCGGCTCTGATATTCACTTGTAAATCAGCTTCCTTGTCCCCCACCCCCTCTCATCTTGACTCCCCGCCCACCCAGCGCACCGACGGAAGTCATCGCCCTCGAAAACACCCTCAATGGCACCATCCTCCCACAGGAAGATATCATTGCCATTTCAACTTACGCGCGTTCGCATGGCATTAAGATGCATCTCGACGGCGCCCGCATTTGGCATGTTGCTGTTGAGACGCAGACATCGATCCGGGAGCTGTGTGATCCTTTCGACACCGTCAGCCTTTGCTTCAGTAAAGGCCTAGGTTTGTCTCCCATAAGAAGGTGTGTTGCCTCGACTCACATGTCAGCACACGTCATGTAGGTGCACCGGTCGGATCTTGCTTGGTCGGACCTAAAGACTTCATCAAGAAGGCTAGATGGTTTAGGAAACTCTTCGGTGGTGGTATGCGTCAAACCGGTGTACTAGCTGCTTCGGCAGCCTATGCCCTGTCACACAACTTCCCTCAGCTGGAGAGGGTACATATCCTGACGAAGAAGCTCGAAGCTGGCTTGGAGAGTATGGGTGCGGAAATCACAAGCAAAGCCGAGACATGCATGGTTCGTATACGATCTGCGCCGTATGAACCGCTTCCTGATTCGCTCACAGGTGTTCTACGACCCTTCTCCCATCGGCCTCGATGTCGACGAGATTGCAAAGAACGCCCTTGCCCTCCCTGAACCTATTTTCTTGGGTGGCTCCCGTCTTGTGGTTCATATACAGACAACAGACGCCGCAGTTGACGACTTCCTCACCATGGTCAGGGAGATGGCAGAGGAAAAGAAACAGGCAGGGTTCGTCAGGCCAGAGACGATAAAAACCAATGGATACAAAGATCCGTATGTCAGACGTATCAACGGCAACTAGAAACTCTTGCCGTTTATACGTTGTATACATTATTATATGCAGGCAACCTTTATAGAATACATGGATGCTTCGTCCTTGCGGGCGGTTTTTGAAAAAGCCATTCAGGGGTGCACTGCGGGAGAGGTGATATGATATACATAGATGCTTTACTCTAGGAGCACCAAAAGGGCCGTACATATGACTGGGTCAATCGTCCGAGAGATATGAGATCTCTGCGTCATCGTCTACGACGAAGCTACCGACAACATACTCGTCGGGTTCTTCGTCGTCTCTAGGAGGTGAGCTGGAAATCATCGGACGCGGTCTCGAGTTCATTCCAGCTCCAAATACTCCGCGTCTAATAGGACCATTAGCGAAGACAGGGGCCTTCGTACTATTTGAAGTTTGCGTAAATAGACTCTGGCGGTATGCCATCGTTTGGTCGTACGAAGGCGAAACCTGAGTTTCGGGCATTTCTTGCACAAACATCCGATCTGATTCGTCTTCCACATCCTCCGCACCGGACGATCCTTCGCTGACCTCGTCGCCAGAGTGTATGGCCTCAAAGTCAAATAGCTGGTTATTACGCGGGTCAACAGGAACATGAGTAGCTCTATGTTTCGTTGGGCGGATTTGAGCTGTAGGAGACACACGACGATGTAGGCGTCGCCGTGGAGGGGATGAGGTGTCTAAGCCAGGAGAGTCAATGAATAGCCGTCGTGTCGTCTTCGCATGCGGCCGTACTGGGAACGATGGTTCAGGAAGTCGTGGGGAGTACAAAGAAGTCAGTCCCCGGGGAAGAATGGGCGGCGGCATGGCAGCGCCAGATCCACTCCGATTCCGTCCTGCAGGGAGTTTGGCTGGGCTGCTTGAGGAAGGCCAAAGTGGTGAGCTTGGTAATTCCTTTCGCGCCACAGGACGAGATGAGACAAATTCTACCGATTCGTCGCCAGCATAGCCATTTCGAGCAAAGTCTGGTGTGGTGGAGAGGTCCAGGTTATCATCCGTTGCCTGTCGTCCATTAGTCACTCTGGGTGGCGCTCTAGATATCCCAAGAAATTGAATCGATGCATCTGCTCCAGCGACTTCTCCGGCAGGGGACTGTGGAGGTGATAGATCTCTCGCTCGTTGCTCGTTCAGTAGCCCAGACATGTCAACAAATTCAACAGATTCATCTTCATTGGAGTAGACCTGATGATCAATCTGGTCTGTTCCAGGGCTGATCTTCTGAACCCGGCTTGCAACTGGTGAAGAATCGATAATTTCGAAGTCGGGATCGTCGTCCTCATCGACGAGCCATGCCATGCTCTGGTCTTCGCCGTTGCTAGAGGCCGCAGTGGTGATAGGCAACAAGGCTACTGGAATATATAAGCAAGAGTACTGCGCAGGATCCGAAACGCATGACATACCTTCGTCATCTGAATCAGCTAGATCAATTACTGCGTTGGCAGAGGATAGTGGAGAGGCGACGCGTTTTCGGGAGCTACCCGGCTCAGGGGAACCAGACCGGCGAGGCAAGGGTGATTTGAACAGAGATGACGCGCCGAGACCACGTTCAATCTCGATATCGTCCATGTCATCAACGCCTTTGCTCGAGAACTGGCTTGAAGACGGCTCCGACAGCTGAGCTTTACTCTTCTTCTTGCTGCCTTTCGGGACGTTCGTCTTCGCCCTTCGTAGCTCGGTTTTGTCGACTGTGTTGGAAGTAGAGGGTACCGAGGATTTGGTGCGACGGGGTAGGCTGCTGACGAGGCCGGATTCAATATCCATGTCCGTGTCGTCATCCTCACCTGCAAGATGAAAATCTTTTTTCTGAATGAGTGCCTGTTTCTGCTTTTTGGATCCCTTAACCAAGAGGTCGGCAACGCTGACGAAGCCAGTAGCTGCGCTCGCCGGAATGTTTCTTGATACGTCGTCATTCCTTTTGCGCTTCGTACCAGCTTTGGGAGAGCGAGGTTCTAGTGTCTTCTTCTTCCCTTCATCTCGAACATATTCTTGGATCTCCATCTCTTTTTCCAAACAGGCGGGTTTGATGTGCTCTGGAAGCAATCGCGGGACGTCGGAGTATAACTCGAGTTGTTCTCCGCGTAGAATTGTCTTCTGCACCTCCTTGTATGTGTCCTTGGCTTTTTCAAGGTTCAACTCCTCCCGGCCTTCAGCTAGGAGGACATGCACAACGCCCGCCCGCTTACGACCAGTTCGTCCAAGGCGCTGAAGCTGCATAGAGAGGACGATGAAAAATGTCGAATTACGACGAAAAAGGGTAGAAATGGCATACCATTCGGATTGGAGTTTTTTGAGCATCATAGCACACGATCAAATCAACTTCGCCTATGTCCAATCCTTCTTCCCCTATAGACGTCGCGACTAAAACGTTAAATTCTCCAGCTTTGAACCTCTTGATAACCTGTTGGTGGTGATAGGAGTAAATCAAGGCTCGAAACACGGATTGAATAATTCAGAGATCATACATCTAATTGCTCCTTCTGAGCAAGACCCTTTTTGCCTTGCTTATCGGTCCCCTGCCCTATGAACTTGTGGGCCCGAATCAACGGTCGCTCGAAATTCAACGCCTCGACGATCTCATCGACGGCCTCCCTGAAAGTGACGAATACCATTACTCTTGTTTCGTTTGGCGCGCCTTCTTCCCCATCCCCGAGCTGCTGAGCAAAATGCTGTATCACCAGTGTCTTCAGAAGGTCCATCTTAGGATGAACAGGAAAGCCTTCGCCTCGAAGAGAGTCGAGTTCACGCAGGACAGCCTGGAATAACGGGTCGCCGCATAGAGCCTTCTTTCTTGAAGTTGCAGCGGCCTTCCCAGGACCGGGCGTGTCTTCATCGTCCCCTGCACGAGCAAGTTCCTGTAAGTAGGTGTGGCACATGCCTATGGTGCCCTCAACCTAAAAGGCGAATCAGCTACGGAGTAGGAATATTGAAACAGATAGCACCTACTAAGTAGCCCATTGCTCGTGCCAGGGATGCCAACCTCGATAAAGGCCCAAAGGCCCACCTTTGGTCCTTTCCAAGTTGACCCATACGAGCTTGGGCGGAGTATGGGTGAAATTTCACTGGGTCTGGCGTCCCAAAAAGAACACCTCTCTGCCTGAGAGGTTTTAAATCTTTCTGGATGATTTTAAGTATCACAGATACACCAGGAAATTGAAGCCAAGCATACATCCATTAACGTGGCAAGTAGGTCTTTGACTTTATTGACATCTTCAGTCATTGTGACGATATGCTGCTCGATTTTCTAAGCAAGTAAAACAGATTGAGGTTATGTGCCCTAGATAAGCATAAATAGCATACTTTGTGGTGGATATATTGCTTGAGATCCAAACTGTTCTCGTCTCGGATCTCGATATGACTAATATGTAAGCCGTCGATGAGATTCTGTACCGCGTCGGGATTGCCCCCTGGAGTTGCGGTGAGGGCCAGGATTCGGAAGTGAGGGTTCTTGGCCATGAGGAAGCGAACGACTTGGTTGTAAGCATAGTCACCAGTGGCCCTGTGGGCCTCGTCTGCAAAGAAGAACATGAAGAGAAAAATGAATCCTGAAGGTCGTCTCAACGAACCTATGACAAGGAGGACGATGTCGCGCACATCACAATTCTCTGAAGTTAAATCATTAACTAGAGTTTGGGGTGTCATGTAGAAAATGCGTTTTTCCTTCCACTATGTTTATGCTCGAGTGAGCTCGATGAATAAAACCTGAATATTAACCTACAAGTCTCCCTCGCGCGGTCTTGACAATTTGACCGGTTAGTTCTGCGGCATCGCAGCCTGGTATACCGCATGTCTGATGGCATGCTTCGATTTGTTGTGCTACAAGAGGTTTCGTAGGGGCAACGAAGACTACTTTTCCTTCTGGAAACCATCGATAATCTATTCCACGTCAGCGATGCATCCAACTCGAAGGTAGGCTACATACAGTTCAGCATTATAACCCCAGCAATGAAGGTCTTTCCAAGGCCAGTTGGGAGCGCGACGATTGTGTTTTCGAAAAGGCAGTGCTTTACGATGTTATACTGGTAGTCGCGCTTTGGTCGATTTAGCGGATATATCCAATGTTTAGCTTCCAGTAGGTCAGGTGTCAACTTCATGGGAGGAGGCTAATGCGAGTCGACAAAGTGCAAGGTTAACAAAGCTGGAAATAATGCTCAATGGACATACCGGGCTAAGATCGTACAGAATTTGGAGACAAATGCGTAAACAGATATACTGCAAAGAATGCTAGAAATGCTTACCCGACTAACCGAAGTTAGTGCAATTCAGACAGATGGTGAATCATATTCACCAGGGACGAAAGGTGCCGGAAACTGTTCAAATTCAACATCTTCTTCATCCGGTTCATCATCAGCGTATGTCGCTTTCCCCTTTCCCTTTGACTTCCCTGACTTCAACCCAGTCTTCGCGAACGCCGTTTGGTCCCACACCTTGGTTTTCGGAGCCTGTTGGCCAAATGGGTTGCGCGGCGCCGACTTCGTCCTCTGCATCTGCGATCTCGTGGACGACGAGGATGAGGACGGCGGGAGTACGTCACCGAAGAGAGTTGTCTGGTGGGTGGCTGACTTGCTCTTGCTTGGCCCAGCCACAGGTTGCGCATTGCCATCATACGCATCCTGGACGAAATTATCCAGCTTCTGCAAGTCCGCCTCATCTATATCGAACGAGAGACCGTAAAACGAGTCTTCCTTCGCAAGTGGAGCTTGTTCGCGTGGTGGAGGTCTTGGGTCCGCCGCCTGCGGTCTCGGTGGCGGCAGAAAAGCTGCTTCGATAGCATCGAGCTCTTCGAATGCTGCGTCGTCCAAGTCATCTCCGTCGAAGTAGCCGTCTGAGCTCATCCAAGAAAATTAAGAAGGTAGAAGATAACTGAAGTCTAAGAGATCTAGTGACGAAGTTGACAAGGTGGCTAGAAATTAGCCGAGTCTCGCGTCGCGATCACGTGCAAGACCCCAATATAGCCACTGACAGTGGATGCTTCAGCTTCAAGCTTCAAGCTTCAAGGCTCAAGTCCAAAGTTCGGATTCCGAGGCTATGAACGTTGTAGTAGTGGACACGGACTAGCTAGTAACTAGTTTGGAGTCTCCTGGAAGATGAACCATATGAAGAATTTGAAGGCCAAATATTCGACGATCGGGCTTTTATGAAACGCTACTGCTTTTTACACGCATGCTCTGCAATTGTACAGACGTTCCACTGCATAAGTCATTCCGCAGACCTGTCTCGGAATCTGAGTCTCTGGCCACGACTTTTCAAGGTCACTCTTTATTGGATTCATCGGAAAAATGCCTATTGCCGTGCAGCACCGTCGCCTTGTAGGTTGTATACATCAAACCAACAGGAGATTATTATCTGGTTTGATGAGTTATCTCGGAGGGACTCAGAGGACCTGCATGTCAGCTGCCTGCATGTAGGGCGCTTTGAAATTCTGATACTAGGCTTAAGGCATAGCATTGTGTCCCAATTCAAAAGCTCCGAGGCAAAGTTTGTCAATGGTGCGAGTGCCAAGATAAAAAGAACCCTTCATGGCTGAGCGTAGAACCTCCTGGGATGAGCAGACCTTTCGAAGGATATTCGGGCATCCGATAATGGTGTTAGAAGTTGAAACGGTCTTAGTGCGTCTCTACACATGAAGGGATCCAGCCAGGGCTATTCAGTTCCTTAGGTCGATTTGCTATGATGGGCTCCATAAAAATTGGATCTCGGAAGCGTAGAGCACTGATCTCATGAAGGAAACAATGAGGAGAGGGCGAGGCGAGGTCGACGAATCTGGCTGGTCCAATAGACATGGCGAGTCATGCGTGTGACGGGCGGAACAACCTCATGATGCTCATTTGGTCATGGTGCTTCCGCGTCTAACCACCACCTGTATTTAACCATCCTTCGCACAACTGCAGCAATACAAGTCCTCTCAACCCCTCTTCCCCCCGCCCCCCCCTCGGATTTGCCTGACTTGCCTTCCAGCCACCGTAGACGCAGGCCCCGTTACTCACCCTGTCCCTCCTATAGCACGACGCTCCCTTCAGATCGCCATGGGCATGAGCTATCGTCGTTATCTCTCAGGCGAACGAATCTACGGTTGCTCGACCTGCAAGACTCATCTTGCCACCATCCATTCTATGATGTCAAGGGTGCGATTCTTTGTCGCTATCAATGTATCAGGCACTTGACTCTAATGATAATCTACCCCTATAGGCTTTCAATGGTCAGCACGGGCGAGCGTATCTCTTTGACGGAGTGTAAGTCATTGGACCCTCTATCTGGGGAAGACTGTTTTACGGTTGAATTGCCCTTTAGTGTCAACGTTATCGAAGGGGAGCCCAACGATCGTCCGATGACGACAGGGAACCATACCGTTCGAGACATCTTTTGCTGCAAATGCGGGACTACTCTCGGCTGGAAATACGTACGTTGATCCTGCCATCTCAACTAGCCGACATCTAATTTCAGGATATAGGACAAGGCCTACGAGGTGTCGCAGAAATACAAGGAGGGCAAGTTCATTCTCGAGCGTCATTTACTGGTGGATGTGCAATAGCTGTCTCGGCTGCACGATCTGCGCTAGAGATTGCCATTGGGTCCACGTCGTCGAAAGTCTCAACTGGGTCAGCGGCCCCCGCTCGCTGTTCACCGTAACTGTATAGGTTCCATATCGGGAAGCTGCAGAAGTTCCCGAGCATGTCATTTCGTCGCGGACGAGAGGAGAGGGCTGGAGTGACCGCGAAAGATAGCGACTCGATCGCCGTCTTGAGGTCAAAACCACGTTCCATGCCGTCAACCCTCACTGCCACTGGTAGACATTCCTCAATCCTCCCGTGTTACCGTCATTAATCATTCCAGCGTTGTTCGACTTGGGACCGCGATATCCAATCCATTGCTTCCTTCATTCCTCCTGTTCCCACCGACTTCCCGATAGACCTATATATCGACAAATCCCCCACACCCTCCCCACTCCTCACCGCGCTATCGCCCTCTCCCGTCTACCGCTAGCGCTGCCCCCTACACATATAAGCTTTTCCCAGAGGAACTCCTTCCCCTTCGATTCTTCTTGTACCTGTAACTTCCGACACCCATGAAGGGCGTGCCAATAGAATGGTTCCCCGATTGATGCTCCGTCGCGCTGCACCCTGGTCCAATGATCGAGTTGGGTGACTGTCGAGGTACATATTACTCTGAGTAATTGTTACTCGAGGTAACCGAGGGTTACACTTAGTTGCTTTTGTGAAGATTTGGGGAATACTTAGACGTTGCCTGTTCCCAAAAATTAGCGGACCGCTGTACAATTCATGGGAGATAATAAAGATGAGAACTGATGGGCGCAGGTTTCTTTGAGGAACGACGCTGAACGGCGGCAAAGCAAGACATGGACAAAGGCTGTCATTTCGAGTTGCTAAATTTAGGTGGGACGGATATAAGGATGACGGTTGAGTGATGACAAGTCGGGGTTTGGGTATGTTTGCCGAGGCCTGCCGACATCCCCAAAGGTTCCCTCCCCAAACGAAATGTTCCAGCTGGAGTCGACCCCAACGCGAACGTTCATATAAAGTCGTCATCATTGCCCCTCAGTCATCGAACAGCTAGTTCCTGCCCCCCCTCACAATTGTGCCTGACCTTCCCGACGCGTGCAACAATGGGTACGTCCACTCACCGTTCCACCTCCCGATGCCTGCTAAGTCTATCCCCAGCCACAATGACAATGTCCCGCCCGACCATCTCGTCACCGCTGGCGAATCCCTCACATAACACCCGAACTGCCGCACAACGAATCATCCCTCGACGAAACGTCTCGTTTCCTCCTTCGCGCGCTCTTCGACCTTTCCCAACCGTCTCACATGCTCTACATCCCGCGCCCGGGAAGAAGCCGTCCGTGAAGATCATCGAGCCACCCCAAAACCAGAAGGGCACGTTCGTGCTTGACCTCACACAAGCCGAGTTCAGTAGACAGGAGTGACGACGCCTGACCCCACCGCCACCATTCACATTCATATACCCGACCCAACGAGACGCATGCCAACCATCTTGGCTTATTTAACCTCTGGCTTCACGACCGCACCAAAAATCATTGTTCTACTATCGACACACGCAGTACTACCACTTGTTACCATATAGTCCCCGCCCGGACGAGTCTATCCTCGCCTTTACACCGTAATTTTTAGGTCACTTATTCTCTTTCTATTCTCCTTTCCCGAGCAGACTTCTGGGCTTGTAGTTGTAGACATAAAGACTCGTTTGTTGAAATCTATCCGTACGTTGACCCATTCGACAACTGCATCGCGCTCAGGCCGTTGACATTCAAAGCAATCTGGACGTCGCATGGACTGAGTTTACTTTACCTCCACCCGTTCAAGCCGATCTAAAGTCCTTGACTCTTGAGCACATCATGTATCATGTACTGGCTCGGCTGTCGGCGCACGTCTAAGTGCAAGGTAGACTACGAGCACATGATGGTCCTACGCAAGGTAAGCTTCAAGTCACTTGTATTGGTTACGTGCGTTAATCTTCTTCGTGCTTCTAGTTTTTAGCGCTGTCATGCGATTTCTTGTCCAAGGTTCAACGCACTCGATGCTCAAATTATACTCGCATGTGACCCAGTCAACTCTAAATAATTACTAATAGTAATAGTGCTTTGAATCTCAGAAGCCGATCTCCTCAGTTTCCAAGTTCGAAAGGACGCGGAGTCCACGCTTGGTTGCCCAACTGGTTCACTCCAGCTCATTCCAATATGCACAGCTGACCTTCGAACACCTTCCTCACCCTTCCCTTCGGTAAGCGCATTCCAGAAGAAACGTACACAACTTTCGATCAATGACACACGATGACGCTCCCATTAAGGACAATCCTCCTCATGACGGTCCAATCACACACTGGCTAAATTTTCCGATATTCTCGGCTTTCTGGAATCCATATCAGCCTCATGGCCAGATATATACAGATGCTGGCTTGAACCCTTTGCGCCCCCACGCGATCCCAACTTAACATGCCTCAGTCAGAACGAGTCATGTATCAGCATAGCCATGAGATTGGTCTTTGGGTCACAGTAATTTCCAGGCCCATATACATAGTCCAAGGATGAATATATCGAGAGTCCAGATGCGCGGATTCGTATGACCTGGTTATGCTGCGCTCCATCATATTCCTGGACGTCTACAGGGACCCTAGCCTCATGTCCCGTCAAAGGGCTTAATTGAACCACTCGGAGCCGGTTCTGCCACGGCCAAACAGGTGTGTAGCCGTCAGTATATCACCCGAAGACAAAAGAGATCGTGAGAGTAGTTCTTTTCAGGATACGGGTAGGACTTATTTTAGACTTGGGCTTGTTCAGTGCTCAAGCAGGTCCTCGATGCCAGGTCCTGGGTATGAATTGATCATTCTACTGCCTCCGAGCCTCCTTTTTGCCATAGGGGACTCGCTACACAGGTCGCCTTGAATTTCCAAAAGATGCGTGTTCTGATCCATGGACTTTTGTGGAATATCTTAGCGGATGTTGTTTATTGCTCTCCCGAGGTAAACGAGACAGGCGACGGCGTTTTGGGTGTCGCTCGGATCTTATCGGCTTAGTACCTCTCTGGGTATCTGGGCACCTTGGGGGGTTTCGAAGTGTGCGCGGAATTTGGACGAGAGTGTAGCACATAGATGGGTCGGAGATGTCCGGGATATCTATGGCTTGAAGAGATGTGTATGGGATATGATAGAAAGGCTGTTGTATGTACATGCTGAAATGGGAGTGAGCAGATCCGGACCAAAATGAAAATCGTGGAAAAATGGTTGCAGATGCCTAAAAGGGAAGGGTAGAAAAGGGTGGATTCGCTCACGACCAAACCAAGACTCTTGCCGTTGGCTCGCTGCCATCCACCCATCCACCAAGGCCTCTCCCGCGCCTTTTTACGACCTCTCCACGAACCACGATTTGCACGACGACCACTGTTTGAATCCTTTATTGTTTCTTCTACATCGTCCTTGCTCAACTTGTCATTTCATCCTCCTATCCACCGACCGCCTTCTCTTGCTTCACGCCTATCGACTTTCAGCCTTCGATTCCTTTGCTTACGCTCATTTTGACCTTTCTGAGGTACATTGGACCCTCATATCTTACCCACTCGTCGACTCATCTGAAGTACAGAAATGGACAACTGGAGGGTAGCAGTTCTTGGTGATGGCGGTGTGGGGAAAACTGCTTTAGCTGTGCAGGCAGGTATCCTCTTCTTCATCCACGTTTGCAGAAGAATAACCTCCCGTCAAGTTCACCCTGAATTGTTTTGTTGGTAAGTCATAAAGTTACGTTTCTGTGTCGTATCACGCCTCACTCAAGGACTTTTACAACCTGGACAGAGGTGTGTTCTAATTCCTGCGACATGCCCTAGATCACTCATTCCTTCATTTCCTTTCCAGACATACGATCCAACGATAGAAGATGCTTACCGGAAGCAGCTAGTGGTGGATAATCGTATGTGTTTTGTGGAGGTTATTGATACTGCCGGTCAGGGTACGTAGGTGCCTGATTCATTTCTTCCCATGCTTATTGTTCCTTCCCTCAGAGGAGTATGCCACACTGCGTGACCAGTGGGTCCGGTGAGTACGCTCATGCTTATATTCGCCGCCACACTTCATCGATCATCCGTAGAGAGGGTCAGGGGTTCATCCTTGTATATTCGATTGCTTCAAGATCAACTTTCGATCGGCTCGAAACCTTCCGCCAGTCCATGCGACGGGTTAAAAGAGGGGACCCCATTTTCATGCTGGTTGGCAATAAATGCGACAAGACTTATGAACGCGAGGTATCGAAGGACGAGGGAGCCGCTCTCGCACGACAATTCGGCTGCGAATTCATCGAGACCTCTGCGAAAACAGCGCAAAATGTTGAACGTCTTTTTACGAATCTCGTTCGTGCGCTACGACAGACGAGAAGCATAGAACCGGGTGTACCAGGTCCCGTGAAACCTCATGAAGGGAAGAAGAAGAAGTGTATTATCATGTAGGGGACTCTTTCTGGGATCAGCCGATTTTTAGATTCCTTCTTTTACCTCTTTTGATGATACCACTATGTCTTATTTCATTTCATTTTCTTTCTGGTGCTCCCGCCTCCCCTCACCCCTCCTCCTTCCGCCATTTCTCCTGCTTGCTCACCATGTACCTGTTGCCCACGATGTAGCTAGGGATCTCTGATGTACTCTGGATGGACGGAGACATGTGTTTTGATCTTCATCGCCATCTCCTTTGATGTGGGACGTCGGACTGCCATGTCATTGAGCTGCACAGATTGAAAGGCCATGCCCTGCCACGCCGGTACGTAGATGAGCGACCTGTCAAGGCCACGTCTCCCCGCAGCACACATGACACATACTTAATACAGTTAAGCCTTCTTCTATGTCCAGCCCTCTGCTCAATGTCATCCCCAGAATCATGGACGACTTTCGATTGCGAAGACCCTGACTTTGTTGTCAGATCCGTCCCCGATGATATTAGCTTCCAGGTGAACCGCGCGTCGATGCGGAATAGTGAAGTTTTTCGTACGCTATGATAAGAATTTTCGACTTTGACATATGTGTTAACTACTAGTGTTTCCAGGAGACATGTTTTCTTTCGGGGAAGCTGGCCCATCAGATCATCTTGGGGAACAGACGGTTGACCTCCACGAGACCTCCGCAGTTCTAATCGCACTCCTTCGACTCTTGCACTACCCGCCTGCGCCACCTATCCTCCAGCCAGATGATGAGACCTCAGAGCAGGCAATACTAGACCACAAGTTGCCCCAGAGGGTTTATGATCCAGCAACCGTGATACCTCTTCCCCTTCTTCTATCGTTATTGTACGGCCTGGTGGACAAGTATGCAATTTCTGATTCAGTCACGCAGACTCTAAATGCACATCTCCTCGCGCACGCGGCTGCGTTTCCTCTGCAGATCTATGGCTTCGCCACTGCCCAGAAACTGGACTATGTTGCTTCTGAAGCAAGCCAATACCTGTTACCACTTGCGTCATACACATCAGACGAGATCTCAGTCATTCCAGACGTCCCTGCCTACCACAAGCTAGTGCGGTTACAGGCTTTGCGTGTCGAGGCCCTTCGAGACCTTGTGTTGGCTGAGGATATCTTCCCGCATGGTAAGTATACCGCCGTATTTTACGTGCTGGCTTACCAATTTAAACATCTTTCAAGGATACGGGGTGTGTTCGTCCCATCAGCGAGAAACAACTGCTATTTGGGAGGCAAAACGTGCAGCTCTGGCGTATGATATAGAAACAGGTGCAGCACCATCTCCGGTCAACACGAGAGCTTGAATCCTGATATTTTCCAGTGACTGATATCGCGGGTGAAATGGAGACAGTGGTGGAGAGCTTGCCAAAGTCGTGCAGAATATGCCAGAAGGCCTGCATTGCTGCATTCCAAATGCTTGCTGTACGTTCAGTTTCGTATCGCCCGGCAATGATCAGATGTCTGAATTATCCTGTGACCTAGTATAAGAGCCGGAGGGCTATAAAGCGGATCGACCAACTGCCTGCGGATACCTGAAATTGCCAGCACCAGCTTGAATGTATGGTATAATATAACGGGCTGCCGAAGAATGCAGTGTAGTGTATCATGTCATGTATCATGTCATGTATTATGCCAGAACAATGTTCGGAGGCCGCTCCAAGTTTCTGAGTCGCGATATAGGTATTTCATGGAGTTGAACATGCCAGGCTGGATGGTCTCGCCGCGATGTTGGAATAACCACATGACTGCACCCCACGATAGCGCGGCAAAGACAGTGAAGTAGCGGGAGTCGGGTGGGAGAGGTTTACCAGCGGAGCCAGCCGACAAAGATTGTGAGGATGTGGAGTAAGGCTTGCCCGCGCGCGGAATGAACGACGCAACGACGCGTGATACAACATAAAGCACGATCTATTTCAGATTTCAGTGGAAGTTTTCCTTCGATTGGGTATGGACACCGACCTGCTCGTTCACCGCATTCCGATCTCCGAATACAACGTAGCCTCCGAGAAGACCAGCAATAAAGGTGTCAATGCTTCGTTCTTTGCCACCGTTTGCCTTTTTCTGGATCAAGAGAACGGTCTTGTAGAGCGTCACGAACTTGGCAAGATTGAGAGCATGCTGTTTTGTTGCGCGGTAGATAACGCGCAGACGTGTCCGCCAGCTGAGAATAATGTTGACAACGTGTGCGATGTGTATAAAGGTCTTTAACTCACTCTCCACGCCCGAACAGAACCGACATGACCAGAGCATGGGGAAATCTAACCTTGGCGCCGTAAACGAGGCCGTTCCTAGCACCCTTTAAGATGGCAAGGTAATCGTGATATGCTGGGTTGGTTAGAATCTGCTGGATGGCGTCCATGGCTGTTGGTGGTCTATGCCAACACGTACACGGCTGTGGAGGACCAGGTTAAAGTGACCATAATCACATGCATGATGCAACCCATCTTCCGGTCCGGCCGACCTAACCACTACAACCCTTAGTTATAGTGTTCAACGACCACGCGTAAGCTATACATAAAGAATGTAAATGCACAACTTAGAGGCCAGCACGGCTACCTTCCGCAGCCCATATCAGCTGGTCATGGACGGACCTTCAAGTTACGTATAGCTGCGGATTCAATAGAGGTGATCTAGGGGGTCTACATGTCTCCGAGCATGTAGGAGGAAGATACCGTACAATTATCGACGCTGTATGGCCGGGCCTAAGTACTTTGTAGTCTCGTGAAAGGTGTTGACAGCTGCAGGTGTGACAGGATTGCTCCATTGGAACTTTGAAGGACCCGATCGTGTGTAATAAGCTTGCATCCCAACCATGACCTCCAAAGCATTGAAGTCCAAGCATGAAGAAGCTCTGCAATTTTTCGATGACCTCGACTCATTCACCCCACCACCAGAAACAAGCCCCTCCAAATCCGCCAACATCGCTAACACTGCTCCAGGCCAAGCCACAACCAATGCCGAGGGCGAAGCAGAAGTCCTGGCTTTCCTTGATGAGATAACGCAGAAAAGCGCGGAACCCACTCGCCCTACCTCCACGCATCTCGACAGACCCATCTCGCGCTCTGGAACGCCGACCCTCCGAAAGAGTACCGAGAGAGTCAGGCTAGGCGGGGGATCAGTTTCGCCTCCCGCATCATCATCAACATCGTCGCTCTCCAGGGTGGCCTCAGCCAACGAGAAGGCGAAGGCGGATACCACTCCTGCCTCTGGAGGAGCAGGCGCTTGGGGATGGGGCTCCGTTTGGTCAACGGCTTCTGCTGCTATTCAGCAAGCGAAGACAGTCGTGGATGAACAGGTGAAAGCACTCCCCAAGAACGAACAAGCGCGGAAGTGGGGTGAGGGTGTTATCGAATATGCTAAAGCAGCTCAACTCGATAAAATTGGTTTGTCTGCCAGTTCTCATAGCGGCAATCGTTATTGATAGCCTTGCAATTTATAGGACAAGACTTCAAACGTGTTGGACTATCTACCCTTACGGACATCCTAAACGTCGTCGCCCCTCCGATATCCGAGCATGAAGTCATCCAAGTGTGGTTAAGCCACGATATGCAAGGTTACGATGGCGTCGAATCTCTGGTCTATCGTGCTCTTTCAAGGGTTAGCAGGCGTCTCAGTCTTAATTCTATGACAGTAACCAATGATGCTTCAGATCATGGAACAAGTCGAAGGTGGTGACCTGATCGTCAATAGAGGTGACGAGTCACGGCCGAAGGCAGGCGGGACAGAGAGGAACTTCAACACTGTCGAAGGTTATGACGCTGCCTTCAAACTTGCCCAGGTATTAGCGTGATTTCAAGCCCTTGCAAGCTGCTCACCTTAGCCTCAACAGGCGGACATTGAGGAACTCATCAAGAACAACACGAAGCCGACGTCACCAAACCCCTCTTCTCCAACCACCTACTCCCATGTTTATCTTCGCGTGCAACCATATTTCACGATCTACGACTCTTCTGACACCCCTGCTTTCCAATTCAGCGAATCAGAAGCAGCCTCCACACAGAAGCAACATCTTCAGTTCCTCCTTTATCTGTCCGACCCTGAACATCAGTTGACGCACACCACGATCACTCAGGCTGTTCCAGGTAAATGGTTAGATCTGTGGGACGAATTTGATTGGGTGGAAGATTTGGTCGCTGAGGCATTGAGGGTCGGCGTCGAAGTCGTTGGGCAGGAGTACCTCGTCGCGAGGATGGGTTGGGGTGGGCAGGGGAAGACGGGGAGAGTAGAGAGCGACGAGAACAAGGAAACTTCAAACGCAGAGCCCAAGGAGAAAGAGGATAAGGCAGAGGAGTGACTATTTGTATGATCTACCTGCTTCTGACATTCACGCAACTGGACATGACAATAATGAATTTTCTGTATACCCATCCGCTAGGTCTATGTAGTGGCTGCCCAGTTTACTTTTTGGGCTCCTCAGGCTTGGGAGGCGGAAGGTGTTTGAGATCGTCCGGCCTGCGAGGTGTGGTTCCGTCTCCAACCTGCTCCCATGGGGATAGAGATTCAAAATTGCTGTGATAAACAGTCCAGTCAGGTTGGACTTGGAAAACGGCAAGAAAGCTTACCGGAAGGCTTGAGTTAACTGCAAAGGCTCGTAAACAACGCGCTTCCGTTCCTCATCGTATCGGACTTCGGTGTATCCCTGATAAGGACGAGAATATCAGTTTTAAGTCTAATGGCGGTACCCTGAGATACGTACAGATAATGGGAAGTCTTTACGCAGAGGATGTCCCTCAAATCCTATGTAAAGTTGAGCAAAAAACGCGTTAGGATATATCTAATCAGCGCACCATAATCGGTTAGTATGCGGCGACTGCACAAACAGGTCAGTTTCAGTTAATATGAACGTAGGTATCAATGACACGTACAGGTCAGGGTGATTGTTGAAAAAGATCCCGTAAAGGTCCCAGGCTTCTCTCTCGTACCTGTATCACTACACTGAGAGGGAGTTGCTGCTTCAAGACTCGGGAACATACCAGTCCGCCCCTCGGAATAGTTCGCATGCGCTAGGAACAGGGTCAGCCTCTCCTGCGTAGGTCTTGACCCGTATTCTTCCTTGGTGCTTGATGCTTAGGAGGTGATACACGACCTCGAAACGTTTCTCCCGCTCCGGAAAGTCGACGCCGCTAATGTCCATAAGAGCCTTGAACTGACATTTGCGAGTGGTCACGCAGGAAGGTGAGGACGGGAATGACGCCAGAGGGGGCCGTGTAGAGCGTCAATTCATCCTTGAGCACAGAAAACTGTTGTATGAACTTCGGGAGTGACTGGATGAGGTAGGAACCGTATGTATGGGAGAGATTCGGTGGTCTCTGCATACAGAGAGACAGTGGGGTTTGGGCGACGTGGGTTCAGTGAAGGGCGACGCGGAGGCTTCAATGGCAAAGGTCAGTAGGTGCGGTGTTAGGATAATATAAATTCAATTGCCTTTGAAACGAAGGGGACGAATGAAAACGTCTAGAGGCGGCTACCGCAGACGTAACAGCTGGCCGTACCGCCACTTTCTTGAGGATATGGCCTGCCCTCGCCCCAATGCGAAACGCCATGCTCGATGATTTTGGCGATGAAGAGGACTGTTTCGAAGTTCAAACGACACTCGGAAGTTGCCGGACCCTGTCGCTCGACGAGCTCGACGAAACTCTCTCAACAAGCAACGACATTAATGGCTGAAACGCCTGCATCCCCAGAGATCTTCGACTCTTTGCCATATTACGATGATGACCTTCAGAAGTTCCCGTTTCTCAAGCAAAAAGTCGAACAAGAATTAGCTCGGCAACCAAAACCACCGAGTGAGCTTCATCCACGCGTGCCGCCACCTCTTGAGCTCTTTGCTGTTCGTGAGCACGACTCTTTCCTCGTACCTCTGGACATACCTTGATATTCGCCATCTTTTCTGCTAGAACAATCCTCTGTTGCGCGCTGAACTTGAACGGGTCGAGTCTCACCAATCATTCCCTTCGCTGGATACGTTGCGATTACCAACTTCCAGCACCTACATCTACCCCTGGAACAGATGAGGAGTGGCAAGATGCCTTGAATAACGCTCGGTCTCAGCTCGAACATCAGAAGATACGGTTCGTCTGCTTTCAATTTTCGTGTCCTATCTACTCATAGACCATGCTTAGACAGACCAATCTGACACTATTGCAAAATTACGGTCCTAATGCTTGGCGAATACATAATTACCTCCTCGTTGAGGCGACAGCCAAGCAGACCGAGAAAGCTTTAGAAGACCTGAAGCAGCTTACGGTGGAGGTTAATCGAGAGCGTAAAAATCACCAAGTGGGCGCCCTGAATTCTCTGAGTCGCACAATTTTCCTGACAGGGGCATTTCCAGGATCGTCTTGGGAAGCAGCTGACATCGTTAGAGACTCGATGGACAGAGCTCATCTCAAGTGTTCTGCAGATCGAGATGGCTAATGTTGCGTTGGATGCGGAGATTGAGGAGCTCAACAGGCGGGAAGTAGAGCTGGCTGAGCTTTGAGGGAATGGGATATTTGAGCATGTACTATATTACTGTTATTGGAATCTTCGAACTTGCAGTTCAGGTGCTTGAACACCGGCCGGCCCCGGTGACCTATTTGGTGACGCGGCCGGGAAACTGGCCGCGAGAAAGGTTGCAAGTTGGACAGCTGAGAAACTTGCATTCCTCTCCCTATAGCTGGCGGTATCATTCCCCAGGTAAGCGTTCCCCGTTAAACTCACTTAGTCGAAGGTTTGAACCATAGGCGCCCTTGCTGCTTTTTCATTTTACTCACCAGTCGATTAACGGGAAGACGAAAAACTCAGACAGGCGTCCCGCGACGCGTCTATGGCTAATACCGACAAGGAACCTACTGTCTCACCACAACTGTCTGGAAAGGAGGGGCACGGGCCGGCTGAGGAGCTCTTGAGAGGTGGGGGAGAGGGGTTGCGGGGGGTGAAGAGCCCAGAGGGCGCTCTCAAGGATATTGTGACGAGCGACGCTGAGAAGAGTATACCTGCAACCTCGGGCGATGTTAAACCCAGTCCCAGTACTGCCCGCCCCTCACTAGTCCAGTTAGGATCTGGTTTGTCGCAAGCTTCGCCAGCGGCACAGCCCAAACGATTCAGCGCAGTGAACATCAACAAGAAGTTTCTCGAGAAGAACTCGTCTGCCTCTGCTTTCGTCTCCTATATCCCAGCCTGCCGCAAATCCGGCGGACCGTCCCGTGAGCAGATATTTTATTGACATATCAAGGGACATTAAGCTGACCTTTTCACCAGTAGCGCGACCCCAGGCTCAATCTTCGGCGTCCCATTCACGCTTGGTCACCACCAATTGACTTCCACCTCTCCAGCTTCACCTCAAGCGGTGTGGGATGGTCACGACCCTCGTCCGCTGCCCCGCCACACACGCGGCGGGATCGCATTCACACCAATAACAACTCGCCTCCCCTTCCTGCCACTTCCCTTGGAACGACGTCTTCTACTGCGGGAACCCCGCAGCTGCCGCATGCTGGTAAGGTAATTCAACCA
>JACGCN010000116.1:0-40896 GCA_014905825.1 Lyophyllum atratum | reverse complement strand
TTCTAGGACCTGTCCTTGGACCGAGTGAGTAGCTATCATCATCGTGGCAGAGTTCTGATTCCGATGTTCAGTCGTCTATGACATAAATGTTACCTGGACGCCATGCTGAACTTCTGCGAAATCTTCCTGGACGCTACGATCAATGGTGTCCAGCCGCTGCTCAGGGCTTGCTTGGATCGACGCCGACTGGGCCATGTCCAATTGGGACGCCAATCCTTGGACTTTGTCTTTGATTTCTCGTTTTACTGTCTACCCCACATCGCATATACCCGCATCCAACTAGATCTAACCACACGTACAGCTCCTAACTTGTTTTCGTTCGTCGTTTGCCATACAATACTATCTCCATTCTCTGGTTTAATACTATAAACATAAATACAAGGAGTCCGACTGCATCACTCCTCCGCCAGCCAAGCTCAGCAATGGCCCCTATCATAGGCAGATGATAATGTACAAGCCCAGCGCGCGTAGTGTCCATGTAAACCCGTATACTGTGACATCGTCAACATGTATAATAAAAATGAAATGCTGGGGACGTACGCCATGTACGCTGGCGGCAGAATGAGAAGTAAGGTGCCGAATGTCTGTATCCAGGATGGGGCCTGGATAAGGGAAAGAAAGATGCGGATGAACAGCAAGGGGGTTGTCAACAGGGCAGATTGGTATGCTGCTCGGATGATCAGACCTTGTCATTGCATGCTCAGAAGTTTACAAACCATGAAAACGAACGAAATCGTTCTGCGTCTCCAGGATCAGCAGACACAAAGCTTTGAAACAGATCAGGTCGCGTGCGTGAACTCTGCGGAAACCCTACCTGTGAGAGGTCCTAGGAGATATGCGACAGCAGCCGAAATGTCGACCCTCAACCCATACCTTGTTTCCCATTGGTTCACTGGTACCTCAGACGCCTCTGCTAAGCCTCCCCACCCGCCGCCGACGTTCCAAACGTGGGGATACCGCCAGACTGTACGAGGTGTCTATTTCGTGCGCCGAAGAAGCCTGAGCAGGAAACCACGGCCTTACAGGAGCCCTTGGTGCTGAAGAAGTATACGTGGGGTCATCTGGGGGAGGAGTCTTGATTGGTACAGGAGTTCAGCACCGTAGTTGATACAAGATCTGGCTGGGCTCACGTAGGGCGCAAACGAGGCAAAGTTGGACGACATTCGTTCTGGTAGTCCACTCTCGTCAAGTGGAAGCTGTCAGTGATTAGTCAGCGAGCATGGAGCATCAGCAAGCCAGTGGGAGGAGGTCGCCCCGTTTAATCCTCTCAAGCTCAGATCTCAGAGAATCTCGGATGCCAGTGTAAACGGTTAGTGCTGTTCAGGAGCTCAAAGCGGGCGTCGAGGACCTCCCAGCAGGATGATGGTGGTGTCTGTGAAAGTGTGTCACGTGTCCCGACCTTCCGGACAATGCCGGTAAAACTGTGCAGTTTTTGCAGCCACACACTGTGGTACTCGAATATCTATCAGCATCGGCCCCGACGACTCAAAGCAAGCCTGCCGCAACTATGGTGCGTCCTACACGTCGTCTCGACATTCTATCTAACGCTTCACCTCCTTAAAGATCGACCCCGCAGCGCCAATCACCCTGCGGACCCGCAAATTTATCACCAACCGTCTCCTGGCACGTCGCCAATTCGTCCTTGACGTCCTACACCCCTCGCGCCCCAATGTTTCCAAAACTGAGCTCTCGGAGAAGCTCGCGGCCCTGTACAAGACCCATAAGGACCGTGTTGTCACCTTTGGTTTCCGGACGCAGTTTGGTGGAGGAAGGAGCACTGGTTTTGCGCTGATCTATGACGACGAGGCATCGCAAAAGAAGTTTGAGCCCAAATACCGGTTGGTTCGAGTACGTCGCTGACGCCTTTCCATGATTTTCTGGTGACTGAACTCGATTGCAAAGTCTGGGCTGGTTGCCAAGGTTGACAAACCTTCGCGCAAGCTGCGGAAGGAGCGCAAGAAACCGCGCGAAGAAGGTACGCACATCTATCCTAGGTCATGACAATGTTTCAAAACATTTGTATCAGCTCCGTGGAACGAAAAGAGCAAGGCTGCGGAGCCCCCCAAGAAGGGCAAGTAGTCGTCTTGCACTCGTCAACGTACACTTTGCTCGTTTTGCCCTCGGTAAAAATACTATATTGGCGACATCACGTTCTATATATGCCCCTCCCGCCCACGTATGTGCTATGTTAGAACCCCATGAGACGAACATGATTTCAAAAACATCTGACCTTCTCGTCGCCTCTAAGTTGTTAGCCCATCATTGAAGGATGAATTATATAACACACTTACCCATCAAGATCTATCCACACAGGTTATCGCCCCCTTCTGCGCAACTCGGGATGCTCAACTGAGAAATGCTGGATAGCTCAGAGCTTATCGGATTGCATTAGCTGAAAGAAGTACATTGGTGTCGTGTAAAGCGAAGGAAATATGTGGTATGAATCGAAACCCCAAGAATCAACATGCTATTCAGAAACCTGATTTTTTATGAATGATATCTGGGTCTTCCTGATACTCCTCGGCAGAGACCCACATCTAGTCATTATCAACAATGGCAACGTTGTGGTAAAGGGCAGTCAGACATTACCTTCTTGAACGTACTCAGACCTGCTAGGATCGAGCCACCAATCCAGGTGGAATACTTCCGTTCGGGGGGAGCATATATCTTGATTTTGACATCCTTCAAGGCGAGTTTCTTCACTTCGTTCAGTAACCGGTCACCAAAACCTGAAATGGAATCAGCACAGCCACTTTACTCATACGTTAAGCATCTTGACTGACCTCGACACAAAGTACTACCGCCACTAAGGACAATGTTGGAAAATAGACTCTTCCGAAGGTCCAAGTCGACTCGGTTAATTGAATCGACCACAACCTGGTGCACTCCGGCGTACTCCTGACCAATCAGCTCAGGGTTGAACAAATCTCGGGCGCACGGAAGCGTTCAGGACCAAGCTATCAATCGTAAACATTCAGAATAACGCAAAAACGGTAAAATGGTAAGAAGCCTTGATACCTGAACAACATTGCCATCCGGCAGTTTAAACTCTTCTGTACGTCCAGCGGCATCTTTCTCCTCCTTTGCAGGGTTAAGGGCAACATAACAGCACTTCTCTTTAATTGTTCGAACTACCTCACGTTCTGCGGTGGTGTGCAAATGGTGCCCGGATTTACGAAGGAGAAGCTGAAGATGTTCAGTTACGTCTCTGAGGTTAGGAAGTTAATAAGCAACAAGACACCGTAATGCAGGCCGATTACCTTCCTGCTACATCGACCCGGCGGATGGCATGCGGCATTGAAAACCCTTCGAAGACAGGTACAAGCGTGCGTGACGCCGTCACCAGAGTCGAGTACAATGCCTGTCGTACGTCCCGACGAGTATCTTGGCATGGTCTCAGTAACATTGAATAAAGAACATCAAAAAAGGCTCACAGTGAGAGTACGGCTTGAACGGATGTGAAGAGAGCTGGAACGTTGAAAGTGTCAAAGAATACTTGTGCAGCGGCGTCTCGGTTGCTCCTTGGGTTAAGCGGTGCTTCTGTCAATAATACCGGATGCTAGATTATTTCATGAGTTTAACGGTCAGTTGTTTCGCATGAGATGGACTGACCTCCTCGCTCAATGTCCCCAGCTCCTCGGCGTAAACCCAATTCCAGATGCGTTCCATATCATCCCAGTCTGTCACAATTCCATGTTCCATGGGGTATTTGATCTTGAGGAGGCCTCTAAACTCCTGTGCACGCCTCCCGATGAAAAACATCTCCCTCCAATGCCCCGGCCATGACGCGTATATGCTTTGGCCGCCCGACACTATAACGATCCAAAGATTAACAGAAAGAATTAGCGGCGGAAATCATGCCTAACCGTCAAGACGCACAAAGACGGAAAGAAGCATTTGGGATGGTCCTGTCCAGCAAATCCAGCTTTGATAGTTCCAGAGCCCTGCGGGGTTGAAGTGATGGGTGTGCGTTAGACACTTATATGCCTTATGAAAGCGTCAGGACAGACATTATCGATTACGACAGGTTGATTCGTGAGGACATCGTCGAACTCTGCAGACATAGTCGCCGCTGGGAATGGAAGAAGTGGGCGGAAGGCCTGGGTCGACGCGTCGACGTGTGTGGTCACTGAGCGTTACTTGATGGTTGTTTATCAAATCCGAAGTCGGTCTGCACCTCCATGACCCGATTCACTTGTATCTCCTTTGTCTTTTTCTTTTCGCTATTCGTGAGTCAAGTAGCGTCTTTTGAATGGACCTATTTGACGGTCATTCTTTTCCAGATATCCTCCAACGCCATTCTGAACAAGTGGGAAGCCACCAATTTCTGTAAATGTACGTTGACAGCTTTCCTGCTTATTTGCATGTGCTGACGTAGGGCTCCTCAGGCATATGTTTCCAGTCGAACTACTCAATTCTGCTCTTGAACATTCCCGATAACCCTTCCCAACCGTGCCTTTCTTGCACAAAGCAGTGGTGTTTGAATCAAAATCTACCAATATGTGCCGGTGCATCACTGGGAGATACCAATCCAGACACGGCCACAGGAAAGGAGGGCGACGTTGAGGCCCGATGCTTCCGTATGTGCCTTTGATAGTTACTCGAATCTAGAGTTGATATCGTACAGAACGTGATTCACCACGAGACCAGCTCGTCGTTACGCTCTTCCTGCTCACAGTTTTTGGCCTCCTGTTGGGAGCAGGTATCAAGAGCCGCATGGCCAAAGCAGGATTTAACACCGACATTTCTCAACCCTGGAACGCAGGTCGAAGGTGGTGGGAGGTATGTCTGCCCATGCCAGGTGAAGATGTTCTGACAGATATTGCAGGCTTGGATGCCCCGGCAGCAAACGTACGAGTTAGGGGTTTCTCGATTTGGATACAGTCCCTCCCGAGAGGAGTACATTCCTGTTGCCGAAACCCCTCGGTCGCGTACATAGAGTAGCTACGCTGTCACATCATTTGACTGTCTCGTCACACATGTTGATGCTCTTGCCCTCGAGCGGCGGTCTTTCATAAACTCATGGGCTCCCTTTGCTCCAAGTCTGGAACTCATTCAGGCGGACATACAGTTCTCGGTTCGTCTTCTACTAGCACGAATCCCGCAGGCCCGTCTCCAAGCGATCCTCGCATCGCCGCGGCAGAAGCTGCAGAGCGGCGGTTGGAAGCGGTCAGGCCCTTTATATCATTGACCCAATTGCCAATCTAAGAGTTTGCATGTTAAGGCGCAGGCAAGGGGAACGACTACGACCAATCCAAACCAGGGGCGTCTGGCCGCGAAGGTAGCAAAGCAGCCGAGGTTTGTACCGGAACCAAGGCAGGAGGAAAGACTCGTGGTCAGTGCAGTGCTTACCTTGAGCTGGCACGGTGAAGACTCATGGTTCATATCCGTCAGTGGGATTGATATACCTCTGATCGGAACATCAAACATGTCCTGTCTGCGTGGAAGAATCGAAAGATGCGATTCCAAAATTCGATGCAGAGGTCCGGTTCTTGTCTGTGCAGCTGCGAGGCGATCGTTATCCCTTATGGGTTGTACCTCCAGCCTCGCTGACCACACGTTTATCCATGTTCAAAGTCGCATCGGAGCTGATTCAGTAGTCGGCCTGTCCCAGTTCAATTTCAATTAACACTACATAGTGGCTAGCTAGTATGCAGCAGGTAAGTAAGATGGTCAAAGCAGAGTAGCGATCATATACAGTATGGGTATTAAGTGCAAGATATCAAGACGCGACATATACTACAAACAACCAATATACATATAACACAAGGCTCGCATGGGTTACCTGTCTGCAAAGTCAGCTCAGAGTAAACCATGGTGAGATTAGAGATACATTTCTTCCGGGTGTAGATCTAGAAAGAAGGAATCAAATCATGCATGCGGCATATCAAGATCATCATCGAGTCGTGGCCTTTTGAGGCTTGTGGTGGCGCCCGGTGAAGGCGCCATACCGATTCCCCTTGCTTCCAGCACGTTCATTGCGACTTTAGCGGCACCATCAGAGGACTTTTTGTCCGTGCACGAGTGCGACGAAGTGCGCCAAAGGCTTGTGCTTTGATAACCGCCAGCGTGCTGGAAAGTATCGGAGGAGGAGGAGATGGAGAGCGGGAGCGGGAGTGGGTCATCCCGCGACGAAGACGCGGACGGGAATGTGGATATGGCGTAGAATCCCCGTCGCTACTCCCTTGTTCTGGTTGAGAGCCATTATCGCTCCCAGAAATAGGAGGAAGAGTAGGGAGAAGCGGTCGGTCGCAGCCTGAGTTGTCTCTACGATTTGTCAACCTATACCGAACCGCGTCGCTGGCGGGACCGACTAATGATACGTCGGCGGTACCGCCATGAAGCGTAACTTCAGCCCCATGAGGATGCGAGTGGCGCCGATAATCAAGATCTGAGCGGTCATGTCCACCATTGTCGGTGAAGGTGAACTGAAATGGCGTAAGGGAGGTCGACGAGGAGGACCCGGACGCTGAAGTCGTTGGCGAGATGGAACGACTGCTGGGAAAGGCGTAGGGTGCAGTGTCGAGGCTGCTCAAAGGTACTTTCTGATCCTCAGTAGGAAATCGACCGATGAAAGACATGTCTGTTGACGTTAAAGTGGGCGACTCTGTGAAGCTTGGAGAGTGAGCGGAGTGAGCAGCGCCCCCGGAGTCGCCACTTGAGGACGTGCTTTGTGTGATCGGGGAAGGCCATGGCGTCTCTCGAGCGATGATGGGAACGGGATATGTAAATGGGCTATACTTTGATCCACGATGGGTAAGCGAGTTAGGTGGGATCTCGCCCGAAATATCAGCCTCCACGCCGGTGTACGAGAGAGAGGAAGTCTGGTGATATTGGCCAGGGCTTGTGTCATACGAACCGTTGCACATTGCTGCATCATCGCCCATCCGATAAGAAAGACCTCCCCCTCCATACTGATGCATGTGTATCGAAGTCATTTGCCCATTTGAAGGATGTGGCGACGAAAAGGAGGCCGGCAGGGGGGGTGGATCGTCGGATTCTGCGCCTTGACCTGTTTTCTTTACTTGCCAGGTTCTCCAGGATCTCTCGCGCTCTCGAAATTCGTGCCGTAGACGGGCATTCTCTTGTCGTAACTCCTGACTTTCGTGGCGAGCCTCTCTACATGAGTCTTGGAGTTGTAAAACGACGGACTCAAGACTAGTCACTGTAAAACCTTATAATTTACAGGAAATATAAGATGGACAGCTATGAGGTCGCACCTGTTTCCTCCAGAGTCGCGATGTAATTGGCTCGCCGGGCTCGGAAAGCAGCTTGGGCATCTGCGTTCTTCTTTTTTCTAAGCGCAACGTCGGACATTCGCGACGGAGATTCGTTGGAAGCTTGCTTGCTATGGCTTATGGGGGACATGGTTGGATTGGACTTGGGCATGACGAAGACGATGGATGCAGGGCGATGCAGAGCCACGCTAGAGGTGATTTAAAATGGCATCGAAAAAAGAATTCGTTTCTGGGCACGAGGAGAAGGGTCCGCGGCCCTTAAAACTTGAAACTACTTAGCCGATATTGTGGACAATTTAAGATTGACCTGAAGGGGTGCGGCGCTCACGCTGACAGCAGGACTTTCTCCAAGATTAGCTACGAACCCGAAAGGAAGGTTGCTTCTCCTACCAGTCGTATCTCCTTTCGACGGCCTAACTTGAGCCAAACTGCAGAAACTTTCCCGCCACTGCGGCACTCAGGTCCAGAGATCGGTCAACGCCGATATTCTTGGCCTCAATATGGGTTCCGCCCAGAACAATTCATTTTTTGTCCTTGAGTCACCGCGTTGAGTTCCTGCTCTTCCCCACAATGTCCGTTAAATCATGTTCTTCATCTCCATATTGAGCAGGAGCACAAAAAAGTCACGTCGGATGCTGATTTGACTTGCATTGATCGAGCATCCTGGCATTCTAGTTCCAAATCTCCAGGAGTATGAACGCCATCTAGAACGCGTTGTTGCATGCGGGCCGGTTTAGACCACTACGATTTCCCTCCGTCAGACTCCACTTCATTAACGTCACCTTCCACGTCGAAAGACTCTAGCATTGTTCCCTTACTATCGAGGACGCATGCCACTCTCCGCCCCTGCCTGCCGTTCAGGGCGAGAGATACATCTCCTACTTTGCAGCCTGTCAATGCACGAGACCTTTTGAACAGCGTTTGCACCGTTGATAACTGACAATGTTAAATGACTTAGTATCAGTATAGCCTCGGCATACAACTGCACAGATTTAAGCCTTACATGTCCTTGCTTCCACCGCTCCACCGCTTCCAGCATCAAATCTTCGCGGGTGGTCACGTTTACGTGGTTGTCGGCTTGCACTGGTTGATACCCCAAATCATTGTAGCTGATAGTCGCAATGTTTGCTGATTCTAGAAATTTCAATCACAATCATTCGCAGCGTGCAATTCCAACCTCAACTTACCATGCCTGCCCCGAATTCGGTAAACGATTACCATACATTCGTCGTCAAAGAAATCCGCTTCTAGTAAGTCGAGATCAACGGATATTGCTTCGTCTCCCACGGGAAGTAAAGGCTCGAGAAGCACTACGCCGACCTCGAGCGGCAAGTCTAAAACCTCGTTGGTGAAACGAATTCGAGTAATGCACACTGTTCGTTTGTGAGAGAATGGTTTCAATGTATCATTCACAGTAACGAAATGAACCTACGCAGGTCAGTCTTTTCCGATGGTATGGCTACGGCTAAATATTGGAAGGATTCGCCCATCTGTAACCCTCAAGTGAGAGATAAATGATACTTGTATTTGGCAAAGAGGGCTCACCTTATTTAAACTGACGATTCTTTCTCGCACGGAGAATGGCTTTAATGGGTCTGTATGCTCTGTTCTCGAAGCCAGGGCGGCTGCAGAATCCGGTATACTCGAGGTTATGGCAGAGCGGCTGGCAGCGCCAGCTGCTCGTTCGAAAACATGTTTGCAGCGCGTTGCCAGCTCATTGATCAAGGCATCGATGTTTCTGTCGAGATGGTCTAGGTCTCTCTGTAGTAGATGTGAGTTCTAGTGTGACTTCTGATCAAGGAAAAAAGTGGCAGTATACTCCAGTAGTTGCACTCACGTTTATCCAAGTCATCTGGGTAGGATCTTGGGCCACGGTACGGGCTCGCTCCAAGACATCCACGACGGAACGATCACCGCCTGGCACACCCATATCTTGGAGTGAGAACTCGGGTACCGGGCCAATGAACCATTGATCGATGGAACTTGTCAAAAGCCCTGAAATGAAATAGTTGTTGACTTCTAATATATCGTGCCGAGGAGGTGGTGCATTATCGTTGGCTGGGTTCGCCGCTGAAGTCTCTGTGGGTGGCATTTTCAGTTATTCTGCTGTTCATACTTTCATAATGTTAAATCACCAAAACGAAGCCAACTTATGAATTCCCGGAATCGAAAGAGGTCCCGACGCGCAGTGGCCGCCAGCCAGGCAGCGAGTACAATCGTCCGACTTATTAAGTCAAGGCAAGAATTGATATCTGAGACTGATAGCTCAAAAAAGGTAAATTGAGGCCTAGTCAAGAAGGATTTGGCGGATACTCGTTCAATAAAAATAGGAGAAACCTACAGCTGCGACCATCCTTGAAGTTCCTCAAGTATGAGGTATAACCGTTGACAAGCCGGTGCAACACGCTTCTCAGAGTAGTCGCGTAATTTTGCCAACGCCTCGGTCATGGTCGACTCCCACTTCTGTATACCCTTGATGTGCGGGTAAGGCTATATTCGAAGGTATGAACCCTAACTTACCCGTTCGCTCATTTGATCGCCGCTTCCTAAAAAATCCAAAAGCGAATCCGTGGCCCTCCCTGTTACCAGCAGTGTCGTAAGGTCCAAAATAGCACTTGGCTCATCCTCTATGAAAAAACAATCAGTATCGAAGATAAATGACACTTCGACCTACGTCCAAACTGCTCTTTTTGCTTCGCTTCCAAAGCCTGAACCCACATTGGCCCGAGATCGCGAGCTCCACTGAAGGCCTCTGACCCAAACCAAGTTGCCTGCATTTCTTTAACAACACGCATGGTGTACCACATCAACTCTCGAGCTGTTGAGGCAAGTTTAGCCAGGTCTCGAGGGTGCCGCTTGCCTAGCAGTGGGACATTGATGATGGCGGGCTCCAGGGATGTGGCAGCAGTCCTGGGGTCGTGGACGGTGGATATATGCGCGAAGAAGATGGGCAGTTTGGGATCCTTGGACAGTGATTGAACGGAGAGATTTGAGCCTATAGATATTTTGCCAAGCGGAAAGCTCCCATCAAGAAAGCAATGCAGGTAGCCTTGGTCGTCCGTAACAGCCAAGACGCTGTTGACGTTGTTTTCTTCCACTTCATCTCTTAATCCTCCGCTCGAGTCTACGGATTTACCAAGCGGCGGGGCACTGATTGAAGCTCCAAGAGGATCCGGTGAAAGTGTCGGCCATTCTTCGATGACCTTTGGAAAGGGTTGCTTGGAAGTCGGCTTCGTTTGTGAGCCTTGGAAAGCAAAAAGGTCCGTTGCACTACAAGCTGCCTGTCAGAACCAATCGTCATCAGAGACAATGTACCAACGTCAGTCTCTGTGAATCTTCGTGTAGAGTGTCAAGAAGAGGCAATGTCCGAAGAATGGCGTGGGCTGTTCCTGTCTAAGTGGACATTAGTTTGAACGTGCAAAAAGTAGATAGAGATGACTCACAACAATATCATTCCTCTTAAAAATGTCAGGAATCGAATGGGCGCTGACGGACCTCTCGTCCCGAAACCACCATGCACCAACTATATGACAACTAAGAGCAGGAGCTTCGGTCGGTAATGTAAGTAGTTTGGTGCCGTCTTGAAGTGAATGCAGGGTGACTTGTGGCGGGTGATGCACGACAGCTATAGTCTGTCCTGCTTGAAATGAGTTAAGGGTGTATGCTGGAGTACTCCCACATACCATCTGGGCTCCATGCCAATCCGACTATGTCTGCAGCCACATTTTCATCACCAGCCCCGACATCGACTTCCCAGACTTTAGATCCATGACTATAGTTCCAAAGGCTAAGCCTATCTCGTCCGCCTAAGCGAGATATGAGGGCGACAAGATCTTTGTCTGGGCAGCACGCAGATGTCAGTAATCTCGAGGACGACGGGATATGTAGAACGCCAAGCGGGGAGAGTCCATTGGCTTCCATTGCTTGATCACTTCCACTTTCAGTGTCTCTGCCGGCTCACTGCACTTCTTCCTGAGATGAAGGTTGGAGTTAACAATGACATTTCGGAAAGAGAAAACCGTGATCATATGCAGCACAACCTCCGCGCGTTATTTTGCGCTATTTGCTTCTAAAGTTTATCTACTTCCCTCTCCGAGGCTTACCCTTCTTGCCCATACCTCCAATAGCATCATTTTTCTTTGCTCGTACTCCTTCTCGACGACCAGCCTTCTGTTCCACATCACGATCGAACGCACCCCCAACGCGGGAAGTCACTTTCCTCGGCTTGTTTTTTGTTTTTGTCTTCGAGGGTCGTTGTTCTGGGATACCAATCTTTGATGGTCGAGTAGACTTTTTCGCTGATCGAATCGCGGCGTTGAGGACTTTCTCATCGCCTGCTTCTGCATCCTCCTCCATGATCATTTTTCGGCGTTTTGCCCTTCGAGAGAGGCCCGCAAATTTATCCCTCTTGAGCTATGGGTGACATAAGCAAGGCAAGGGGTAGTCAAGAGTAGCATTCTCTCACCTTGTTTCCGTCGACAGGTTTCTTGCCTTCGGCCTTAGCGCTAGTTACAAACCCGTCTTCGTACTGCTGCTTGCTGAGCGCTTTGAAAGGAGACGGAACAGTCAACCAATGAGGATGTCGCCATAGGTCAATGAACACACACCTTCAGAATTCGCCTTCTCTTTTCCTGTTTGGAACCAGGTTCTTGCGGGCCTCGAATAAATTTCGGCCTCATGTTCAATCAGATTTTCTCCTTTCTTCAGCTCCATTTCCGCTTTTCTAAACTGATAAGCTGTAAGAAAATATTGCCGCCTGAAGTCGTAGATTAATCACCTGTTTCTCTTCCTTTTCGTCGTGCAACACTGCTGATATGTCGTCCTTCAGCTCTTCCAATTTCTCCCCCCATTTAGAAACAATCTCTACGGGAATGATGCGATGCCTGACTTGATCTTCACCTGCTCCGTGCCTTATAGCGGCTTTAAGCATTTTTCGGTCTGCTTCGCCAACGAGCGTGACAGATCTAGAGAAAATCAGACACAATCACCTGATTAGAATCAAAATATCACGCACCGTCCCTTTTTGCCTGCACGAGCAGTCCTCCCCACGCGATGTAGGTATTGAGCTAGTTGGCCAGGCATATCATAATTGATGACGGTCTCGACACCCTTGATGTCTAAACCGCGGGATGCGAGATCAGTAGCCATTAGAAAATCCACAGATCCATCTCGGAACAGCTGTAGGGCTTTCAGACGCTGCAAAAGGTCAATAACAGCGATAGCAGTAGCGTCCGATCGGACCCACCTGCTCTTGCGAGAGATCACCATGGAGTTCCTCGCACTTCATTCCAAGAAGGCTGAATACTATCCGCATTTGATGCGTCAATTTTTTGCTCCGGAGGAAGACAATAACATTGGATTTGAACGTTCGTTTGCAGAGTGTGACAAGAAGCGCAGAACGCTCGGATTCCTTTCCTGCGCGGACTCGTACGAATTCCTGGATCAAACCCCGCGCAGTGCTTCGTTTAGGATCGACAAAAAGTCGAACTGGTTTGTTCAGGGACATCTTGACTAGCTCATCCACAGAATCCGTCATAGTGGCAGAGAACAACATGGTCTGGCGAGACGTCGGACATGACTTGATGATCTCAGCCAGTTCGTCCGCAAACCCGTCAGAGAGCATCCTGTCCGCCTCATCTAGGACCAGAACATCAAGGGTGTCCAGTGTAAAAGAGGGGGAGTTGTGGATATGGTCAATTAAACGACCTGGCGTAGCGATGATAATATCTGGACGAGACCGTAGAGCGACTTCTTGTGACTTGACAGAGAGTCCACCTTGAGTAAGGTTAGTCATGAGGGAAGGAGATATTAGGAAACACGCACCAACGATGAGACACAAGCGGATATCTGTATGAGTTGCTAATTTCGTGCCGACATCGAAGCACTGGACTGCTAACTCCCTTGTAGGTACCAATATAACACACCGAGTAGCAGCTGCGTTTTTTCCCTTTTCTCGGTACAAGAGGCGCTCCAAAGTCGGAATTATAAAGGCTGCTGTCTTGCCGGAACCAGTAACTGCCCCTCCAACGACGTCCTTTCCTAGAAGAGCTACCGGAACTGTAGCAGCCTGGATGGGAGTTGGTTTGTGAAATCCCAAGGTTGTAAGAGCCTTGAGGATCGGCCTCGAGAGGTTCATAGTCAGGAAAGAACTATGGGCATCACTGGGACCAGTATCAGAGTCGAAAAATGCAGCTTTGCGATCTTTCTCTGCTTGAGTTTCAGGTTGAGAGTCATCGTCAGACGAGTGGCCTTCGATTTGGTCCTCATTGTTCTCGTCAGATGAGCCTAACGGGTCGTTGTCGTCGTCGTTGTCGTCGGAGAACCTACTGTCCATTTCGCTGTCCGATGAGTCTTCCGCTGATGCTCCTGACTCCTCCTCGTCCCCACTCCCTTCGTCTTCGTCTCTGTGATCAAGCTTACGTTTGTTTGTAAGTCGACGCCGGGCTATTATTTCGTCAACAGATATTGGATCCTGGATAGTGTAATCGTGAATGAGTGCGGGAAGGTACTTTTTGAAATTTCAGACCAACAGGCTTCGTTCCTTTCTTTACAAAGTCTCCCATTTCCGCAGTCTGGCTGATTATATCCATGTATGGGTCTCCAGAGACATCAAAAATAAATTCAGGGTCCAGACCAACGTCCTCCGATTTAGCATTTTTGGAGGGATTGGAAAGAGTGTGATCCTCCGAGTCGGAGTCCAGCGTCATGACATAGTCGGCCATGGAGAATTGGTGCTGAAAGCCTGAGAGGAGACGTGGGCAGAATCTGAGCGTAGTCTGTGTCACTGTTAGTGTATAGATTATGAGTAGTTTTGAAATTTGATTCAAAATCACGTGACCTTCTCATCTTGTAACTAATAATATATTTATTTAATTTTACCCCGCTGCTTCCCGCCAGCGGTTTTTGATACCAAGTTGACACCGTTGCGCTCGCGACCTGGTGCTTCCTGGAATCCGGGACACCTTTTACTCTACGCATTACCGAGTTTAATGAGCCACGTAGCCAATCGAAGTTGGCTCCTCGGAGCATGGTGACCGGATGAAAATTAAAGAAATATTAGTATCCGTAGAAAAAGGCTACTATAAGCCTGACCGTAACGCATCGGCACCTTCGACGTAGGTTGGAAAAGGGAGACTGACGATTGGTAACAATGGCGATCATAAGACCGGACTTGTGGCTTTAATCGCGGAATAACTGTGGACGTGCGCTGTACATGTCGCTGCAGTTGCCGACGCTGATGATAGTGATTGATGATGTCTCAAGATCGAGGCAGTTGGTGATAGCTAGGAGAAAACAGAGCAAATTGTTGGGGTAGGTGGTACAAGGCCGAAAGCAACGACTGATGGAATATATGCAAAGGTATACTAATGTGACAGGTCGGCATAAGAGAAGATAAAAGAAGTGTTAGAGAAGAGTCATGCAACAATCTGATGTGGTTCATACAATGAAAAAGACACATCACCAGAAAAACAATTTCCGCAAGATAGCTGCATCCCTTGGTTGACCGGCACCTGGATGAGTCGGTCGATAATCGTCGACATCTGTTTCCACAGGAGCTATTCGTGATTTTTGCAGCTGATAGAGGTTGGCAAGATAGTCTCGATATATGGAAGGAACCTTACCTGGTCATTCATCACGGGTCGCCTGAGTAGTTCCGCAATGTGTTTGCGTTCCGTGAAATTATAATCGACGGCGGTTCTGCACTGGGCTTGACACTGAGCAGTACTCGAGATGAATTTACCCATCATATTAAATTTTCCCCAATGAATTTTAGCTGAATCAGAGGAGTTGAAATCCCCGTTTCCTTCGTGCGCTCGGATAAGATCAGACATGTGCACTTCTCTGAGAAAAACAGTGTCATAAATAGGCAGGGTCGGACCGACGAACAACTCACAGCGCCGGAATACAGGCACCTTTGGAATTCCGCAGAGCGAGACGATATGCACGGTGTGAGCCTTTATGCTGCAATAAAACATCC
This sequence comes from Lyophyllum atratum, assembly GCA_014905825.1. Taxonomy (NCBI): domain Eukaryota; kingdom Fungi; phylum Basidiomycota; class Agaricomycetes; order Agaricales; family Lyophyllaceae; genus Lyophyllum; species Lyophyllum atratum. The sequence goes on along the minus strand of JACGCN010000116.1, from coordinate 25,680 downwards.
CACGATTGCAGGTTTTTCGCTTGTTCCGGGGACTTGGTTTTGAATTGTTCCATTGTCTCGTCACCCGCGAACGTTGCATTGTTGATCCCTGCGACGAATGCCCGTAGCGCAGAATAATTGTTTAACGCTCGCAGCTTTTGGGCAATCTCGACTAGTTTTTCAATTTGTTTGACTCGAGCCCTAGGTGTCTTGTGGCATAAGATAAGAGAGACAACCCTAGCGCCTGTCAGAACATAGGATTTCAGACCACTTGGCTGATGTGGCTCACCAGTCGGCGAGATGGTTCGAAACCGCATTGAACGCGCTGATGGGCTCGTTTTCATCCTTCTTACCTGATACGAAAGTATAATACAGCCAATGTCGCGGCTGATGGAGAAGGTTGAGAAAAGAGAGGATGTGTTAGACTTCTACAAATACATACCTTGATATCCAAGAATAATTGTATTTCAATCCGAGTTATCTCTTGTGCGATTTCCTCCGAGTCTAAGGTTTGAATTTCTTGAGACAACCTAACAAGATCTTTGATTTGTTGCTTGTCGGATGCATCAGTCTCAACTTGTCCAGCATTGTTGTTTATCCCTGTTGCGAGCATCAAGGGAAGCGGTAAGCTAGGCTTGCGCTCTCGAGATGGCACGTATGGGAGTGGAGGCACCGGCTTCTCTAGGGGAGACGAGGATGGCATGGAAGTGTCACCTAAGGATTGTGTCTCATCCTCCTCGAGCAGACTGTAAGAATCGTCGCTTTCGTCCACAATGTCATTCACTTTCAATGCCCAGGCAGCGTCCTGGTCGACGAGATTTGGCAACAGTTCGAGGAACGGAAGGAATTCAGAGCCGTAATGTAGCAGATACGTCTTTGATATGATTGACTTCACGAGTGCGGAAAGAGCGCCTGCTGTGCCTCGAACAGCAAAGTCGTATGGATAATCACGTATCCACATTTCAAGCAAATGGCATATCCTGCAGTACATGCTTAGATGGGCGAGGGGAGGAGATGTTCCTTATACACGTACCGCATCTGTGCAAAGCATGCAAACATAGGATCTCCAGAAGGGTTATCAAGCTGGCGCATCCGCTTCTGCATTGCAAGAAGTACATTGCGCGGGATCGCAAATCGACGGTAGGTGAGAAGGAAATGGGTGATATATGCCGGGTCTGCGCGACCTTTAATGAGGCGCACGCATTCAAAGAGTTCACATTCCACGTACCATCCCCACTGACAGCCAAAAAGAGGAGTTTATCCAACAAGTCATCCAGTGTCGCCCATTGCCCCGGCCGACTATAGGTTAAACCATGAATTCCTCAACATCACGTGTAGGCGAAACGGAGGCTCACGATTCCTTTTCCTTGCCTTCCTTCGATTCTGGGACCTCCAGTTTGTCCTTCACTGCCTCAGCGCCCGGCTGACGTGATGACTCTGCGTGATGCGTCACACCCGACTTTGCCGCATGCGAGTGCCAGGCGAGCACCTTTGACTTCTCGTTTTCGTATAAAAGGTCGCCTGTGGAACGGGCTCGTGTAGGAGAGTTTGGAAGAATAGAAGGGGATGGTGGTGAATTTGGACCTGGAGATATGATGGTCTGTCCTTGAGCGACACTGCCTGTCGACAATATTGCAGATGAAGCTGTGGGCGTTGCAGTTCTTGAATTCTCCCATGGAGGTGGTGATATTAAAACATCGGGAGAGGCTGGGTTGCGGTAGTTTGCATCGAAATCGCTCCTGTTTGTACCTGGAAGGTATGTCAGCTCCCTGGGCTCTGAAAAGCTAACTGCACACAAACGTTTATCACGAGCAACAGCTTTCAGGATCCATTCAAAGGTACGTCGCATTTTGCTCATTCCCTTTTCATGTGCCTTGGCTACCTCTACAAGTCCCACATCATACTGTTCAAGCACCTCCAAGGCCCTTTCAGGCTCGACTTCATGTGGCAAATCAGACTTACAGGCGAGGACAATCAAGGGCAATTTCATAGCTTGATAACCTCCTAGAATAAACACTTTTTTTTAATTACTCTCCAAATATGACTTAGGTGTAAAACGTACGTAGAAGGCCTTCAACGGGCTGAAAAGAAAGCCTATCGGATGCATCATAGCAGATGATGACTCCGTTGATCGTCGAAAGACTGTCCGGCCAGTCAAGCTCCCCTGGCTCTAGTGGTTCGGTTGGAACATCAATTTCAATGACATGAAGGGGAGAATCAGGTGTATCTTGGTTACGAATGGCCCCCACGCGCCGAGAGTCTGGAAAGGATATGGCAGTAAGTCGTGATAACTGGAGACGCGAAATGGGGAAATACATCTTGTGGACGTTCCTTGCATTGAGAGCACAGGAACGGATGTTGGTTCGGAAAGACCATGGCCTCGTAAACCTTTCCTGATAGCAACTGACTTTCCGCAGCCAGCCGTCCCTACAACAATCAATGTAACTGGTGGGCTCAAACTGGATCCGCTAGACAATTGAGTATCAATGAGCATGTGCCGACCAGGATTCGTGTAGGTGCCCAAGCTGCCACTCCGAATACGACCTGGCGCGGCTGTTGGAGTAGACCGGCCAGGATAGGACTGTAGGGATGACAGGGACTGCTGCCGCGGTACGTCCTCTATAGTACTTGAACTAGTGGCAGTGCTGATCATGCTGCTCATGCTGGAAGTCGAGCTGAGGGTCGGAGTGCGTGAGGGGAGCGGGAGCTCACCGCCACGAATGTATGGCCGTGATTGATCTTTGAGGGATGCATGCCGGTAGCGTTCTACGGGGCTGTTGAGAGGATCTGATCGCTCGACATCCGAATCAGCAACAGACTCGTCTCCGTCCCTAACAGAGCTAATGCTGGACCCGCGCTGTCTTCCGAACAAGAATTGGTCGCGTTCCGTGGTTAGGGCCGGCGAAGCTCCAAAGACAAGATCCTTAGGAGTATCAAGTGTTGAGCCGGTGTTCACTCGAGTCGACCGAGAATCGGGATGGACATTACGCCCAAACTTTACGAACGAGTCGACGGATAATGATTTCCGGAGGCTTTGTACAGGAGCGAGGGACGATGGAGAAGCAAGATTTTCTGAATCGGCCTGTGAGGTGTACGCTGTCGCGAACGATTCAGCAAATGAAGGGGTTGGAGAGAAAGGGATGTAATATGGATCGTCGCTCTGCGGCAGTGGTAAAGAGTTTGCACTGGGGTCATCCGGCATCTGAAGGGGGGGTAAAGGAGACAATGAAGGTAGGGAATGAGGGGTAGTCATGGCCGGGGAACTCCAAGGAACCAAGGGTGAGGCCTTACTCGATGGTCGGGGCAGCGAAAGGCGATTCTGATGGGACAGAAGTCAGGAGTACCTCGAGTCACCTGCAATCAACATAGCGACCAACCCAACATTATCCCCTTCATCTCATCAAATGTCCAAGCCAAGTGTCCTCCTCACTGTATGTATACCACTATTTCGCAGCCCACACACGCCTCACATACTACAGAATGATGATGGGCCGCCAGACTCCAAGGAGTCGCCCTACGTGTTGGGGCTGTACCGTTATCTGACTGAGGAACTAGGTGCTCCAAGTTTTCAAGTACTCCCGGTCATTGCTCACATATATTCAAGGATGGGATGTCAAGGTCGTCCTACCGAGTTCTCAAAAGTCTTGGATTGGTTAGTTGTTTCCTTAAGCCTTCCTGCGCCGTCTGATCAGGCCGTCGCAGGCAAGGCATATCATATCAAGGATATCACAAAAGGATCGTATTTCTATCCTCGACACGACGGCAAGGGTGAAATGTCAACTAAAGCGAGACCTTTGAAACCTGGAGAGCTTGTTCGTGATTCCCTTTCCCATCCATTTGGTCTGATTTCATCGATCTGGATAGGCTGAATGGATTCTTCTTGATGGCGTACGGCCCTTTTTTCTCTACCTTTTGACATGAGATCTCACTCCTTGGCAGACTCCCGCCACCTGTGCGAACATAGCACTACACAATCTCTTTCTCGGGCAAATTGACCTTGTTGTATGTACGCCTTTTGATTTCCCCCGCGTGATCCTAAACACGTTCAATAGATATCTGGACCCAACCTTGGCCGAAACACGTCGGGTTAGTACCGGATTGGATTGAGTCCTGACTACAATTATCGTGACCTTCTGATACAGCTGCCTTCGCTTTATCCTCTGGTACCATTGGTGCCGCTCTTTCTTCGTCTTTATCCAAGATTCGCTCGATTGCCATCTCATATGGAACTGTCCTCCACCCTACCCCAGTGACTCTATTCGAACCGGCACATCGCCTAGGAGCGCGTATCATTCATCACCTCTGGGAGAACTGGGGGGAAGACGAGGGGGGTCTCAGAAACGGGGAAGTTGACCTATACAGCGTCAACATCCCTCTCGTGGAAGGCTTATTGACTGATGCTGGCTTGAAGATCTATTCAACCACCATCTGGCGGAATTCATACGGTCGGCTGTTCAAGGCAACATCCTCTAAAACAATCACCGCTTGTTCAGAACCCGGATCAACAATCAGGTCCGCAGGACCAGACGCTTTGGCTTCTACGACTTATGATAGTCGCGCATCTAAAGCGACTCTCGACGACCTTGAGGACTTATCGTTCACATTCTCACCCGATATGAAGGATCTGATTACTCCCTCGCTCTCATCTCTGCCTGTCGGGTCTGACGGGTGGGCAATATACCAAGGGTGTGTCAGTGTCACACCTCTTAGGGCATCTTTTGGGGAACCACTTCAGGAAGGCACGATGGACATGGAACAGAGGACGTGGAAAATGAAACTTTAGAACACCTGTGTACACCAAGGAAATAATCTTGATTTCTACATTAAGTTAAAACCGACATGATTGTGATAATAGACAGTATATAGACTGATAGGGTCCATGAGTTGTTTGCAGGAACGTGAGGGGAGTTGTTAGTGATGCGGCCTTTGATGACCTGCTTCTTGTATACTTTTAACGAATTGATGCTCCAGGTCGCATTCTGAAGTGAAATGAGCATAACAGGCAAAGTGAACAAACATGATTAGGCATACCACGAAGTTGCCTGGATCCGTCAACCTGTCCTCGCACGTTCCCGGACAACCTGAGGTGGCATAGGAATTCCCTGCCCAATCACCTAAAATATGATCAGATGAAATCCACTGGATAGACGAGACAGTACATACCACAGAACGTTATATCTGATAATGAACATTATCAGAACCTCTATCTGAAGTATGGAGGACGATTAGGACTGACCAAATATGATGGAATGATTCACAAAGTATTGCAGTGGGTTACAATTCTTCGGCTCGAGAGCTGCGGAGGGATTACCCCACTGCGATGGATCCGGAGTACCTTCTATTATATCTTTGGGGATAGCAGCGCGATAAAAAGACCCTTTAAATAAAGCATTCAGCGCTATTACCACTAGGCGAAAAGGAGTGAACATACATATAGCGATGCCATTTTCATCCCATTTCATAGCAAAGACTCCTCCTCCTATCGAATCAAAGTATGGGCCATATGATGCCCTACTCAATTCCAGAATGCCACAACCTGAATTTTGATTTATCAATCCGTTGCAATCGAGGTTGTCCGCGCCCTTGAGTTGCTAGAAAGGGAGTCAAGTGGGAACCACGAAGTTTGACGTCAGATGAATAGACATACAACGATGTTTCCTGTGAAGTTTGCTTCGGGTGTCAGGGTGCAGCCTTTCATTGGGACATAACGTTATGCAAGGCAAGGATGCAAGACGGCATAAAATATCTACCTGCTTTGGTGTGCCACGCAACCTGGTTATGTTCGTTGTCGTGTACGCCCTCAATAATGTCGATTTCGCCAGTCTATGAACTATTTTCAACAGGCCGGTGACGGGCGACATGAGAAGCAATCATACATCTGGCCAAACACCGTTCCCAAGAGTCCAGAACGCTGGCCAGGTACCTGTCGAGGAATGAGCCAACATCGCCAATATCATCGTATGTAGCACACACCACATCCCCAAGGCGCCCTATTGAGATCGAGGATAAACAAACCAGTGGTATATTGCGCGTAGCTTGATATGCGGACACTTTTACAATGATTCACGTTATTTCTGACCTTATGCAAATAGATGGAAATATCCTGACCTGTTTCGAAATGCTCCCCTTTCCAACCATGTAGTATTATCTCCTTTCATGATCACAACGCCGTCGTCCTGGACATATACAAGCTGCTGGTCGAATGCCGTACTTCGATTGACATAGCTGGGTAAACATCATCAGCGGTTAACGAGCACTCTCAGACGACTTATCCTAACTTCACGTGTCCGCTGCAAGTCGGTAAACTCGTGTGATCTTCCACACACTGCTCAGGCAGACTCACTTGGTTGGATCTTTGTCATTGAAAAATGCGAAACGGCTGTTACAAATCCATTAACATCCTTTGCCAGTTGATCATTTGGAACTACTTACTCGAAGAAGGTTTTCCCTGAGTATTCATCCTGCGGAAGCCAGAGAAACGTCGATCCATCTGGGTTTGTGTTCAGATTGCTCCGTTTTGCGATAGGACTCGAAGGGGGCCACGAGCGAGGAATCTGGTCAACTTGTATCGACACATTTGCCGGGGACGCCCTGGCCAAAAGACCTGCTTGCGGACCGACTTGTAGGCGAGAGTTAGCCAAACATGATGATGGCAGGTTCAGCGCCAGTAAGCTTGCAAGGAGAACAAGGGTGGAGAGCATACTCATGAAATGGAAGGTCGTGAAAGGTCGTATTCAGAACATAAGAAGCGGGATAGATATGGAGAAGGCCAAGGCACTGCTCGGGCACCGCAAGGCGTGACAGTGGGGCTCGGGAATGCACACACCACGTTCTTGGCTGGATGCCTCATGTCCGCTGAGCAAATTGCTTTTGAGATCAAGCCATCAAATGTTACATCATAGACCGGTGACCGTTCCCTCTATGAGAAAACCTCGATAGAGGGACCGGTAAAGCTGAGTTTAAACTACTGAGTGACTGCAGTGCAATCGAGAGAAACTTCCATGGAAGCTCCGTGATGATCGGATCTTGTCTTTTTGGTAAATGTCCTAAACGAGAATAGGCAGGAATTTGACGGCGGTCGTTGATGTTCGCGACGACGACGGCTTGCCTCTCGCCTTCATGGCCACACACACAGTGCCAACACTTGCAGAACATCTCAATATCATTCGCTCATTGCCTGATCACGAAATTCGAGCCTTAGTCGCGTCACAAATACCCCAGGCCAAGTTTCCTAGCGCATATGTTGAGCAACTTGAGGACAACGACAGAAGCACTGCCTACAGAGTGTGCCTACTTACATGGACAGTTACGGGACATGAACAGGTACCCCGGGAGTTACAACTTCGCGCATTCCTAGCCATGCATCACGGTCGGGATTCTCTGGTCGACGCAGGTACAGGAAGCGGCAAGACCCTAGTGATTGTGCTCAGCCTTTTGCTCGACAACCCACAAGACCATCATCTCTCAATCACGATATCTCCTCTGAAGCGACTCCAGATATCGCAGGCGAATGACTTCAATACCCAGTACCTCATTCCCACTCTCGCAATCAACGATGATACACCTCGCGATAATTCTTTCTGGAATGTGAGTCTTCGCTCGTTTCCCAATATTTCCTTCTCACAGTAATATTTCAGGAATACGTACATAACCTTCAAACTCGCACCCCCGGAAAGGTTCAACATATCATTGCGACGGTAGAACAACTATTCAAGACTCCCCAGGGACATATGCCGCGTCTCGGAGGCCTGGTACGAAATCGATTTTTTCAGCGGCGCATCAAACGCATACACGTCGATGAAGCGCACTTTATTTACCTCGCTGGACTTGATCGCAATGGCAGCAAAGCATTTCGGCCTGCATGGGGCCGCCTCGACGAGCTCAAGACCTTGCTCCCGCATTCGATTACTTGGCAGGCCATGTCAGCGACATTCCCTCCCCATATTCTCAAGACTGTAGAAACGAAGGTCCTGCGTCCCAACTACATCACAATCCGTACATCCTCGAATCGTCCTAACACAACATATGCAACACACCGAGTAGTCACAAGCATCGAAGAGCTCAAGAACTACGACTGCTTTCTTGTCTGGCCCTTCGTCCTTGAAAACCAACCTCGAGTTCTGATATTTTTCGACAACAAGAAGCTCACCGATAATGCCGCCGAACATCTCGACAAGCGGCTTCCTCTCGAGTTACAAGGCAAGGGAATCATACGGCACTATCATAGTGGCATGTCGAACGAGTACCTGCAACATGTGCATTCCGCATTCACAGAAGAGAAAGGAATCTGCAAGATCTTATGTGCCACCTCGGGTGAATCCGTAGTGCGTGACTCATTCTTTATTTTTCATGAGTTAATCCTGTTGCAGGGCGTCGACTTTCCCGATGTTAAGATTGTCTGCACCGCTGGTCTTCCTAACGATCTCGTAGAGGCACTTCAGCGAGGAGGCCGTGTTGGTCGACGCAGTGGTGATGTTGGATTATTTGTAATCTTTTACGAGAGTTGGGCTCTCAATGTTTCAGTGGAAGAATACGCTCAAGGTGACCTGATGGATCCTGACCGACCCAGAGGCCCTTTGAAACCGACCTCTAATGCCCGAGAGCGCGCAGCCTACTCATCGGTTCAGCTCGTACAGTGTCAAGAGTGTATTCGAGTCTTTTTCGCGGCTTACCTGAACGACACCTCGTCAAATGGTGTCTTCAGGTTGTCAGTCCTTATTATTCCTATCATAACTGACGTGTCCCCTACCAGCTCTTGATTTTCTCACCGAGTTCTGCTGTGATCGCCATCAAGACTCCGTGTTCGATCTTTCTGACTTCTTGCCAGGCCCGATATACACCGGCGACCCTCCTGTGGGGCCCATAAAACGGAAGAAGCCACCTGTCTACCGAAACAAAAAAGATCGCTACGCTCTCGACGCGTGCCTTATTACTTGGCTCAAGATCACTACCCAAGATGGACGTCGAGCCGCATACGATATTCTTGCATCCTTGCAACGTCGTACCTTGGTTCGCGCACAGCCGAAGTCAATCAACTGTCCAGCCGCCATCACGAAGCTTCTAGGAGAAACAGATGAATGGGCACGGGATTGGGCGGAACCACTGTTCAAAATTGTAACGGAGTACGACAAAGGATTAGAGGCTATAGTTATACACGAGAAACGTCTCACGCGAGCGTTGAAGAAGGCAAAGACTGGCTAGATGTATCATCCCTATACAGCAATATCATCTTCTTCGTCTTTGCTGTCGTGATCTGCCCCATGACCATCTACAAAAGCAGGAGGCGGAATGTCATCCTCCTCATCTATTATATCCTTCCCCTTCTTCATTTCGTCCAATTTCTTGTTGAATGTCGCAAGTGAAGCTGATGCATATTTCTCTCTTCCTGACGCACGCAGATCCGGCATTGCCTTGGCAGACCTTTGGCCGTCACGGTTTATTATCTCGTCCTGGAGCTCAAGATCGCGTGCCTTGTTTGCAATGCGCCATACAAGCTCACTAGGATCGCGTTGCGTGTGTGACGAGCTCTGGTAATTTGTGTGCATTGAGTGAGTAACACGGGTCTTTATCTCCTGCAGGTGTGCAATGCTTGCTGAGAGATTCCCGAGGCGATCCCAATTGGAATATACACCCTTTGCAGCGAACAAAGCCTAGACTCAATTGAGCATGACTGGGAAACTGGGTAATGGGATAGGCTTACCTTGAGGTAGCCGATGTGGTGCTCAATGTTCAAGTCAATCGCCATCCAGTGACCCGGCAAACCGGATACATTGACGAGCATATTGTCACGCATGATATTGCTGCATTGTAAGTGATACCGTCAGCGATACATCATTTCGCCAAGAAAGCTTCTCTTACGCAAAATCTGGGGTCCAGACTTCCTTGAGGTTGAACAGAAAGTGAAGTATCTCGTTGGAGTAGTTGTTTGATCCTCCCGCTCGAAACATGCAAGCCAAGTCAGGAAGTATGTCTTCGACACGGCCAAAGTCTCCGTTAGCTACAGCACTAACAAGCTCGGCAACATATAGAAGGTCACGAGTCAGCCGAACAACATTCTCTCGGATGGTGTCCTTGGCTGCTTTCCGTGGGGTGGCTTCTGGGGGCATATCGTCCTCTTCTGAACTTGGGCACGATTCCTCCTCCTCGGCTGACTTTGGCGACGGAGCTTTTGGGGTCCTTTCTTTCTCGCACGGCTCCAGATCCTCCGTTGGCGTCGCATATTTCTTGATGATCAGACAAGCTTTCTCCAAAATCTTTGCTGACGAGGGCTTGGACGCAGCAAATTCATCAAGGTTCCCACATTCACGTCGCCATGCATTGAGTAGTAGACCATCAAGTATCTGAGAGAGAGCTGCCAGCAGTGCGTGAAAGTCAGGGTGCTCAGCGCCTAGTCTGACCTTCTCAATGAGAGCAAACAAGTGGTCCAAAGAACCGATCTGGCCCATAGAACCACGGTGAACCTGTAGCATCATCCAGATAAAATTCATGACAGCGTGAAAAGTTCCGAAGCCCAGAGCTAGGACCTCACGACGTGACCACGGACTGAGATCCTTCCCACGTAGTGCTTGTGCCCCTCGATTACGGGCGTTGGTAAGTTGATCATTGATAGCTGGTATCATGTACTTGTCAAGATCCTCCTTAGCTCGCTGAAGTTGTACAACCATGATGTCGTCGTGATTGAGTAAATTCCCCTGTACAGATGCTTCCTCAATTGTCGTGGCTCGAAGAGGATGAAACTCCGTCTTGTGTCCATCTGGGAGTTTACGACGAGGTATGTGCTGCAATTTTGGACGGGTGGCATATGTAGAAAAGCCCTTGATGTATCTAAAGAGTATTCGGGAAACATTGATCGTAGTTTGTGAGTGGTATGACTGGTGAGAAATCAATGGCCCTCGAACGTCTGACATAGCAAGTGGAGCAGAGTTTTGGAGCCTCAGCATCATTGGTGCTGCGAGGATGTCCTTGAATTGGGCGTTGTAGAGTTGATAAAGGACGCTGAATGTCCCAGACTGAACCTTGCTCATAGCACCAGGAACTTGTTCAACGAAGATGGACGTGGATATGTTGATGTTGTCGTAGGACATCAGTGTCGGTTTGGAAGCGGCAGTTATTCGGGCATTCGCAATTGAACAATCGGCGAGAGTGTCGATTATATGGGAGACAGACGGGTATGACATGCTGAGACATGCAGTGTGCAAGATGTTGATCATATCTCGTGAGGTACCAGTCGCAGAAGCAACAAGACCAAGGGCTATCTGGACCTTGGCAGAAGCGCGCGAGCGAAGGTAGTGAACCTGGGCGCTGATAATATTCCGTCCCTGTATCGAGTGCCATCAGATTTGTGTATGCTTCAGCGGTGCTATATCTTACCACACGGCGGTTTCTCGACCGCGATGTTTTCAGTTTATCTTTAGCCTCCCTCGTCTCTGTGGCGACGTCAAGGATACGAGACCACACGGGTGTTATCTTCTCTGCGATTGGCTCCATTATCGCATTAATATCCCACGACGAGATAAAGTCGCTTGTGACTTCTTTGGTTGTCATCCGCAGCGCTGGCTTTGCTGAGTCCATTTCGTCATGGATTAGGTCGCAGACGAGGTCAATGGCGTGCGGTTTGAGCCATGCTTTCATAGTACAGACACCCTTCTCGTTTGACCACATTTTCGTGAGGAGATCTTCGAAGCGACGGGTATTATTCTCAGCATAGAATGCAGTGCGGTAGTCATAAAAGTCTTGACGAGTGTCGTCTAGAATAATAGTCAAAAACTCGGCAGGGGAAATTCTTGCTTCGTGAATGATAGAGAGTGCATTCTTGACGTGTTCAATTTTTGATAGAGCTTTCTTGCGCAGGCGAGGAATATCAGGCGATGGATCCAATAGCATGCTTGTCAAATTTTCTTTATTACTGTTGACGCGGCCGAAAGAAGGAATATCAAAGTCGAGCTGAAGCGGAGAAAGGAGTGGAGTAGACGCAGAAGGGCTATGAACAATGTCTGGAAAGGAATTTGCTGCTAGGGATAGGTCGAAGAGTGGTTGAGGTACGGGATGATTTGGTGTCGAGCGCGCAAGATCTAAGAGGCCCACGGCAGCGTCGAGTGATTCCTCTGGAGTTATTAACTGGTTCTGGAAGGGTTGCGAAACATATGTGTATGGCCGGCGTGTAAATCTACCAAGTACGTCAGAATCGTAGCCTGCGCTCAGGATATCACCACGCACCCATTGCCTGAAGTGTTCCAGCTTCCAACGCCTGTCATGATTCCTGGGGCCTCAAGAACGAACTGATATAGATCCTGCTGATCATGTATTACATTCGAAGGTGTTTCGGGTGTCGGAAACGCGTTCTGTGTAGCGAAATGCAACCTGGTTTGGTTGGCTGATGATTCTGCTGGTGTTTGCGGGCTCGAGGTCGTTGCTGTGGTCGAGTAAGCTATCATATTCTTATCCCATGCTTTGGGCACATTGCTCCCGCGTCCCCTAGGTTTTCTTGTCCCTAAGATGTCAACGAGACCCGTGAACGATGGCTCCTCAGCGCAAACAGCATGAGTTTGGTGAATGGGCGGCACAGACGGATCGAGTCGAAAGAAGCCTTGCTGGCTTGAGCTGCTAGACATGCCGGTACAATAAAGGAAGGCAAAAGGGATGTATTGGTCGTCCAGGACGGCTTGGATTGCGAGGGAGACGTGGTGGACGACGTGAAGAGCGATTTCTCCGCGTGTTCCCATTTAGGACATTTACTCAAAAACGTTTTCCGATCACCTCGGACCTGTCACTCTCGATTGCACTGTAGCCATACGATGATTTAAACTCAGCTTTACCAGTCGTTATATCGCAGACTTGTCTTCATTATAACGGCTGGTCACGAGTCTAGTTACATCACTCGTTCCATATAAATTCTTTGACAACAAGCAAGTCCAATTGTTTGAATGGTGGGGCATGAAAACCTCTTTTGGCATGGTTGTATAAAGGTTCGACGGCATACAAGTAGCATGGTGCGAGAAGGTACATAACAGGAAGAAAATCAACGGTAGCGACGAAGGCTGAGCGTGTTGTGCTTTTTCCAGGTAGAGCGAGCTGGTGCATGGTTGTGGCGGTGACCCTTGCCCAATCCACGGTTCTGTCAACAATATCAGAGATACTGCAGTGATGTTTATGTTGGAAGACCGGACCTGCTTTCCGATGCTGGTAAGTCCACGCGCTTCGCGACGCTTGTGCACAGGCTTTGTGATCCAGTTGATTCTGGGGTCACGGCGAACCTAGAGGGGGGTGAATATATGGTAAACTACGCAAGGTAAAAAATGCTTACAGCCTTGTGACTTGGGTCAACCAAGATAACTTCGTAGTACTTATAAACACCGTCCTGGTTCACCCAGTACGAGTTCAGGACCCGTAGATTACCGCATCGCCTGCCCACACGCTCTTCCGCAGTGCTCCTCAGACCACGTTGGAATTTGAGTTGGTTCACACCATGGTGGACGGGCTTGCCGTATGTGGCTCCTGTTATTGATCAGACTCGATCCACAGGCAATTATGTCTGTATGTCCTCACCCTTAGGAGCGTGCTTCTTGCGGTTACCGCGGCGCACACGGATACGGTAGATAACGTAGCCTTGCTTCGCCTTGTAGCCGAGGCGGCGAGCCTTGTCGGGGCGGGAAGGGCGGGACGCGCGGTGGATCACGTTGAGTTGGCGGTACTCCCAGCACCTGATAGATCTGCTGAGTATGGGGACAAGATATATGGACGAAATCAAAGTACCGAACACGAAGAAGGAAACGGAGAACATCCGACTGCTTCTTCTTGTACAATTCTCCAATATACTTGTAGGCGCCCATCTTGCGGCTACGACCATCCTAGGTTAGCCCTTGGACGTTGTGCATGAATCGGCGGACATACCTTAGGTCTTGAGGTTGCTGAACCCGGCGCTGATAATATTTGCCAGTACACACAGGAGGCTTGGGAACGACTAGGTAGTACCACCGGCAATCTCCGTAACCCTAACCTCTGGCATTCGCTAAATTTAGACTCCGAATCAGCCTCCATACCAGCGTCTTTGCATTCTCTAGTTATACAGAAGAAGTAGTTGATAGTCCCTCTTCGTCTACCTCTTCTTCCCAAGCCTGAACCAGGCAGTTACTAAAAACAATATCCAAGCAAAAGCGATGGACATCGCACAGAGCAATGCAAAAACTCCTCCCCGCCTCACTTCTCGTTTGGTATCCACTACACTTTCTCCCCACGTTCTCGATCCAACAGATATATACCTGGAGTGGGACTCCGTCGGATTGATCAACGGTTGCGCATCCCCTTGCGATACCTGTCTCTGCTTCGCAAACGTAGATTCTTGTGCTTTTCGTCTCTGCAGACCAGCCAGTCCAAGGACGCTGAATAAGTGAAGGACATTTAGAATGAGGAATATGCACAGAAGATGCTGCAACGCTGCATCGCTTGATCTGCCACCAGCATTCTCCCGAGTGTCAAGTGCTAGTCCGGCGAGCGTTTGAAAAATGGTTGATCCAGTCTGTTCAAGCTACAACACAAATGACCGATTGTTCTAAGCGTGGTTGAATTGAGTAACAACTTACACTCTTATGGGCGCCTAGTGCCGTAGAAACGTACTTCGGGGGCACGATCTTCGGCACCAGGACAACAAGAAGCACTTGTGACGAAAGGTTAAGTTTCTCAATGCTGCTGTCAATGGCAAAAACTACTCACAAGGCGAGAAGCCATGTCCCACTGCAAACAAGGCTATGGAGGGGCCGGGTATTTGAGTCCACATGGGTGGAAGTGCAAGCCACACATAAGCAGAGAGTGTCAAGCAGGATGATGCCAGCAGCAGTTGTAGAACAATAGGTCGATGCTTGAATCTGTCCACAAGGAAACCACACTTCAAGCACTCTTAGCTAAGCTGACTCCAGAATTGTGAAGGTAGACTTACGATTGGGTATAGGATCAGGCTTCCAACCAGAAGGTAGGATGCCTGGAAGGCTGCATCCCTTTCCGTCATACTATAACGTGTTTGGATAATGTTCCTAAAAACTGGCTTATGAGTACGTGGTTGTCGGTAATCGATGAGGTGCTCACGCTGCTAGGTGTGTAAACGGAGACCATATCATGCCGCACAAGAAGTTTAGACCAATGTAACTAGTGGATGCTCAGTCAATGTCTACCTAGAAATGCAGGAGTATCCATACGCCCAAAATACATCGCCCAATTTCGTAATTTGCTTGATATTAACCCTGCGCTTTGCGGCCACCTTGTTCAAGGCTTGCGCTTCGGAAACGCTGAAGGCCGAGCGGGACTGGGCCTCTTCTGTAATATCGGTAGCCTCCAGCTCAGCACCAGCACCGTATATGAACCACTTCGAAGCGGCGATGTAGACGAGATTTATGGCAACCGATAATCCGGCAAGGAAGGTAGCAACATAAAAGGGTGCTCGGGATCCGAAACGCTCAGTGAGAGGGTATGATGTGCGTGCGGCGACGAAGGAGGCGCCTTTGCCTGCAATAAGGCCGAAGGCCATGGACACACCAAGGCCATGTGATTTGAAGAAACGGACGATGATTGTTTCCTGTACAACGGAAAGGGGACTGACACCAAGTCCAAATATGAATAACCCCAAGACCATAAGCCGCACATTTCCATAAATGTCTCCCAAAAGGAGAAGTAACTGTCCTGATAGAGTGGTCAATATAAACGAAGTATGCTGTTAGTACGATTCGCTTGCCTGAAAGTATCACTCCAGTGGCAATGATACTTGTAAGAGTTGTCCCAAGTGTGCTGGCAAGTATCCCCCCGACAAGTGGTGTCCATGTACTGTTGAGGCTGAATGCAGCTATCAGCAGGCCGAAGTCAGTATGCGAAGTCCCAATCTCGCGGGCAAGACGGCTCTTCAGAGGCCCCAGGATATACGAGGCACTATCTCTCGTTGAGACATGCAGCGCATGATATGAGCAGGCTTTCACGCACTAATGGCTGCCAATACTCAGACTGCAGATACAAAGTAGCGCCAAGGTCCGAACGACGAATGCTCGCCGTCTCGACGTAACGGGCACAGAAGAATGTTGTGGAAAATTGGTTATTGCCACTTCCTGACCCAGTCGAACTTCACATTCTGCATGCTCTAGATCTGAATCGGAGTCACTGCTTGAGGTAGGTCGCGCTGTATCCAGGATGAGTTCATCATATGAATGACGACGGGTATAGTCAACGTCCGGAGCTGTTGTTGTCATGTTTGCGCGATGAAAGCAGGGATGTGAGTATAAGAGGAGGTATATGACAATGCTAGCAGCTGGGGCTGCGTCACATTGGCAGAGGTGAGTGAAAGAGGAACCAGCGGGTGTGCGCCGTTACGCACTTATCAGATAATCACGTTTCTCCGAGTTCCGCAAAGCTCCGTGGTACAAAATTAAATGACATTGACATAAATAAAATGTATGTAGTGGTACTGCATTCAATTGCAAGTCCTCGAATTCACGGTTACAGGAATTTTGACATAGAATCAAACAACGTAATAGCTGGGCTGGTGGAGGAGAAATCAGTCAGAACTTCTCCCACAGACCTTGAGGTACAAGCCGCTCACATAGTTTCGTCTATTCCTCCTCATCCATAAACACGTAGCCACCATCGCCAGCACACATAGGCCGAATTCAGTCCAACCCAGTGCTTCAACAGTCAATGATTGCCGACATCTATACAACTTGACTACCTCGGCTGAGTCTTGAGAAAAGCAACATTACGACGAACCTCGATATAGTGGCTCTTCCAGCACAACTTCCACCACTTCTTGTGTTATGCATGATGCCTGCGGCGGTTCCCTATGAAACGCACACACATCAATGTCTGGATGCGAAAAGAAAAGAAAACGTTAGACGGAATGACCCACCCACAGCACACTGGTCATCAAAAGCCACACAACAGAACTGGCTACGTTAGCCAAGAGATGGCCTGCGCCGTCGACAAACCACAGGACATATGTAGTTGAAAACAATGTTGTCCATGCGGCATTGAAGAGAAACAGTATCAAACTGAAGACGAGGAGAAACAGTCAACGCAGTGGAGACTTCTGTATGGGCTAATCGAGCCATACAGTGCGTGATACCGTGGGCTCGGCCAGGTATTGTGTTCGTTCCCTGCACTGACCAGGAATGCAGTGAGACCGAGCTCTGCTATGGCCGAGCACGTCATCATGGCGAAGAGGAAAGGGTGATAGGTAGCCTTTGCGAAGGAAGTCTTGGACTGAGAGCGTTCATTTGATGCGTCCGGGCGGTCCATTGTCAGTTCCTTGGTGTATTGGCAGCGATTCCTGAGCGAGAGGTAGAGGATAGGCGGGTTAAGTGTGGATCTGTATGGAGGCATGGGGACGACCGGAAATACTGTCCAAGCAGCATCGCATAGGGCCAGGTGCTAAGAGGGGAGGCAATCATGAAACCTATACTGAGGCGCATCGCATGGCTTGAAACTCGGACATGCAGAACCCACGTTGTTCAATAAGCATTGATGTAAATGCCGGTATGTAGCCCGTCACGGTTATCAAGAGAGTGGGGTCCTAAGGGCAGTCTGGAGATCAGTATAGAATATGGCGAAGTGCGCATAAATATGAAAATGCTATGAGCTCCGTCACACTTTCCACCTCGTGTATCGCGTAAGGATCCAAGAGAAACGTCAACGGTTAAGCTATACCAGACGGCCAGAACTTGTGCGATCCAATACCGGAGTAAATTCAGGGTTTTGATTGACACTGCGAAAAGCTATCGACAATGAGGCAGGGACGGTGCTGAGATGCCACCCGAAATGAAGTCATGCACAATTACAACGCCAGAGCAGCTCTGGCAATCTTCAACGCCCCTTCCTTCGTCTTGTTGCCTGTTTCATTGGACGTCAGGATCACACTCGCCGCCTCGAAGCTAGAACGCACCTCCAATGAAACCCGAAGCATGTATAAATATGCCGCCTGGGATGCCGGAGACTGTGGACAACTCCTCGTCTCTCAGCCCTCTCCATTTTTCCGGGAGTGCCTTACGGCTCTCGAAACTCTCCGGTGATGCGGGTACCGCCTGGACGCGCCAATTTCCTGCAGTTTCGTCTGGGTAGACCACGTATATGGCTTCTCCTGATGTGATATTGGACGACGGGTCGGCCTCCAGTTCGAACAGATGCTCCTAGACACATAGGTCAGATCGAGTAGAAATGATCCCACTAAATTGCGACATACTTTCCAGGGAAGGAATTGTTCGAACAGAATGATCTTGCCGGTTGGATCGATATTTTGTTTGCTCTGGGCTACGGAAGTGATGAGAATGTCCCTCGCGGGCAACCACGCGTTCGCATAGTAGTTCAGTCTTCCTAGGAACTCTTCACCCGTCAAGAGGGATGCTTTGCCAAATTGCGACTGTGGGGGACCAGGTAAGCAGGTGGGTCAAAAGGCGACATAGAAGAGCATTTGTACATCGACAGTCTGCGAGTCCGCGGGTTGATTCCAAGCCGGGTTGAGGGCACCAACGCGACTGGAGAGATCGGTGCGGCTTCTGTATTTCGGCTTAATGTCATTGGGATACTGCGAGATGCCATTGTCAATCGCATCTATGGCTTCAATGAATTCCTGTGCCAAGTATGAGTGGCTGGTTGGGTGTATGAAAAGCCAATAACCAGCCAACCTTGTACATTTTGAGCCATAATGTCTCCACCTTTAACTCGTTGGGAGGGAGCTGAGTCGTATTGGCAATGACTTCTTTGCCAAAATGTCTGTAATGAACGGACGTCAGAGTTTGTTTCGTTTGGTAATAAGATAGTCCGGACTTGTATACCAGGCCTGCTGATGAAAGTTTTGTTTCGAAACCATGGCCAAAGACCTCTGTGAAGCCGCGCTGATGATGATCAAATCTTTGCTTGCTTTCATCGTAGATCGCCCCAACGTCAACGACGATATCGCACGTGTCGAGGATAGCCGGATCTCGAGTTCGTTTCAAATCTAGAATGACCAACGTTCAAGAGGAGTTTACACTATACGAAGGGGACTGACCAGCATCGCGATACTTGTTCGTTTGGCGCAACAAGAAGACGGCTAAAGCTTCGTCGCAGTGAAAAGTTCCATTGTGCGTTCCAATAACCTGAGAGAGGTTCGACAAGTGGTAAGATGGTGAATGCTAATCAAACCTGTTGCAATTTCTGCCGTTTCGCTGGGGTTTCTTGGACTGAGGTTGTCATGATCGAGCGGAAGATCGGGCCAGATGACGGAAGGATGCGTAGGGAGCGGAGAAGTGGGTGCATAGAATTTACCTTGACGGAGTTTGCCGTCTTGTAAATAGTTGCGAGTACATGGGTAATTAGAGAGCGACTATTTTATTCAAGGGAGTGCAGGTGCTGAAAATGTGCAGTCTATGTCCAGATAAGAGAAGAAAGGGATATATGTAACTAATGTCCGTCCAAGCTTGCAACAGCAATCTACAGCACCGTCAATGCCGCAGTCACGATCAACCCCCCAAGGCCAACAAGCAGCGAGTTCCTATGCAATGATGAGGCTGCGGCAATGTAGCTGTCAGGTGGACCATACGCCCCCCCTGTCGCACCTGGGAGCGGTGCACCGGCCGCCCCACCTCCCGCGGCAACTGCTGTCGGTGCAGTAGGCAGATTTACCGGTGGTTGGGTGGCAGAGCCAGAGCTGGTCGCGTTTCCGGTCGGCGCAGCACTGACTGTGTTATTTCCGGACGCAGTGGTGGGGTTGCTGGAGGGCTGGCTGAGGAGTTGGGTAGTTGTTATCAGGATGGTATTGACGGCTGTGGTCAGCTGCCTGTTAGGACCGATGCCGACGACTGTGGAAAGAATCGTTGATGTGATGACGGTCTGCGAGGGAGCATTTGAAGGGCCAGCGGGACGTGGAGACTGCTAAAAGTGGGTCAGGATGGAGGTGGAGAGAAGGAGAGAGGCAGTACCTGCGCCTGTGCCACGGCGAGGATGGGGAGGGCGAGGAGAGCAAGGAGGGTGGTGCTCGTCGGTGGGCGCATCGTCGTGTGGTCGTCGTTGTCGTGAAGAGGAGAAGTCACGTGGGAGAGGGAGGAGTAGCGTTGATCAATGGACGGACTAGATTTGGTTAACCCCGGACTCGATGGCAGAGCTGCCAGAGCCACTGCTGTCCTCGGCCATCTCGCTTGTTCTCGAGTACATTGCGCCACCGTCCCTGCTGTCCTCTCTTCCTCGTCATCTCATCTCCACCGCACTCGCACAGCGCCACGCCTTCCTCCACATCTCACCTGACAATCCTGCCCACTACCTCGCTTGGCCCACTGAGTCCCGTCCTGATGCTCAACAAACCGCCATTGATCTGCTTGAGTCGTTCCAGAAACAGCTTGATGACCCTGTCTATGTCATTCGTTACACCAGCGACGCAGAGTCGACTTTCGCCCATGTCGCCATCTCCCCTGAGGATCCACAGGGTCTCCGCTTAGTTTTTCAATGGAATCCTCCAGACGGCTGGAAGTTCCATAACCTAGCTCTCATGCCATTCCCTCCCGATTCTTATGAGTCTATCAATAAAGTGGTCGTCTACAAGCCACACGATTTTCTTGATGAGCCTGTGGCTGTTGTTGAGGATGATGAACGCGACTCCTATTGGGATGCTTATGGCCTGAATGACGATCTTGACGATCAGTATGGGTTCAGCAGACCAAAAGCAGATTTCGAGGCTGGTACAGAGGATGCTTATTGGGCCCAATACTCGGATGTTCATGGTCAGTCTCACCTTCTCCTCTCCTAACAACCTATCATTTCTTCTTCCCAGGCTCCGGCGACTCTACGCGTCCTACACCCCCGATCGATGAGCAGAATCCAGATGGTCAACGTGTCATTGTATCATACCCAGGCCACCGTACGTCATCCGCCTACAACCCTCTCGAACCCCCTTCCCCAAAAACACTCGCTTACCGTCTCGCCAACATCTCTCCCCGTGCTGTATCACCACTCTTCGTCGACGATTCTGATACGACTTCTGGCTCAGAGTCAGATGGATTAGCGTCGCTTACGCCATCCCCGACTTCTCATCCCATGACGCTCTCCTCATCATCGAACGACTACCCTTCCTCCCCGCTTACAGTCGATACGCATGCGCCCTCTCCTCACGTCAGTCTCGCCGCATCACTGACAGCCAGACGACCTCTGGAAGTAGACGACGAGGCTCGGGCTGCACTCAAGGATACCATCCGCAGCGTTTATCGCCTTTGGAAGGCAGGCAGAGTCATTAACTCTCCTAGATCGGACGGGGACGGCGCGGAATTTCTTGAGGTCGTTCGGCAGGTTGTGGCGGAATCCTCGCTCTAACGGAACCTTTGACTTGGTTCGCATCGGCCTTCTTCATTCTGAGCATGCGGCGTTTATTTATCTCGGCATTTTCAGAACATATGTACCACATATCCATAGGAAAAGGACTTCGACGAAGTATCATGACAACCGAAGACACATGTCGTATAGCATAACACAATGAATCAACCATTTCGAACGATCTGAATGTCTTGATATTCAGTGCTATAAGCTGTATGGGCCTATGTCCAGATCCTATGCCATCCAAGGCGTCCGCAACCGGCACAAAGTTTACCCGTTTGTCAGTTCTGATGCGTCTATGTTAAGGACGTTTAACAACACACGCCCGGCGCAATTAACGCATGCACCGTCACCATTGCTGTAAAGGCCGTCGAATTTACGCTGCAAGTAGAGTTCGATCGACCAACCATTTACTGGCATCATTGGTACCAGCGCAACGGGAGCCTGTCCAGAGGGGGGCCAGGTCGCTCATTGCAGCAGCGAAAATGCCATTGCCTTGCGAATTGGTGGGCGGGAACCCTACCCAGAACCCCGAGACGGTCAGAGCTAATTTCTCAAACTGCGGTTACTAGTATACCTGCACAGGCGACTCCGGATTGAGTGGTATACTGTACCAAAGATTTACTCCAAAATATGTCACATACGTCGTTCCAGGTTGTACTAGTAACGCCAGCAACGACGTTTACGACAATCACTTGGGTGATCAATCCAACGATAGAGCCATGAGAGATTGCCTTATACATCGTTGTCGAGAGACAAGGTTCGGGGTACCAGACGCTGCAAGGAACGGGTCTCTTTATACGCAAAGCTAGGGAGTTTTTATGTGGATAAGGAATAATTTGGAAATAAGGAATGAGGGTAGATACTGACATGGCCATGTCAACTCCGTAACTGGAAGACTGTGCCAGAGGGATTATACCCGCGTAGGAGCAATACGGTTAAATGAGGTCGAAGCGACCAGCAGCGGTCAACACCCAAAGAGATGGGCAAAACTCCCGAGGGGAAGTACGTAACTACAAAAATAACTCAAATGGTAGAGTCGTGACCTTCAGGCGGCCGTCAACGGGGACTTTCGGAGACAATCGCTGGAGATGTTGCCAGAGATAGTAGGTCGGCCGGTGGAGGTTACCCTATGGAGAGTCGATCCTGTTACTCAGGAGCAATATTATGGCAAGCCTTGGCCGGTGAAAGAGCGGGGGCGGAAGATCGTATGATATTGACATATGAGAAAGCACTATGTTCAAACAAGAATTAATATGACATAGACACAGCAATGGGGCGAGGGTATCTGAGATGAGATCGAAAACGGTAGAGATGAACCATCTACGACTCAGCGACGGAGTCGGGTAGAGCTTCTTCGTCTCCGGCAGCGGCTTTGATGGGCAACGGGGGTTGTCCTAAAATTCGCTATAGAATAGCAATAGCAATGAGAATGACGGGTGACCATTATATACGAGGGTTCTCACTTTGAATGCATATTTACAGACAAGGTACCCTTTAGGATTCAATCCCTTTTCCAGCCAAGCCTGTCATGCTAGCTTATGAGTATGCAGGCAAGGACTTTCTCTCAGAGTCTTACCTTTTCTACTGTGTATAAGCCGTCATATCGGTATCTATCACCTGTGTGAATTGAGATACGGCGGAGGTACAAGAACGACTTTACCCTTCGCTTGGAGCATATTGAGATTTGAGTTTGTACCCTCGTATCACGCGTACAGGTTTCGCGGTTTCAGAAGATCGCTAGATAGGTGAGTTAAAAAAGGGTGTCAATACAGGCATCGATGAGGCGGACCTTCAATGCTTTGTTAAACTATACATTGGGATGTTGTGTCAGTGAGGAAGTCAAGGAAGATTGGAACATTCGAACACTGTGCTCGAAGGACTGGTCAGAGGTCTGTGGAGCCGTACGAAGCTGCAAAATAGTTAAAACTAAACAATATGCAGAATTAATTACGACACACGTTCTTCGGCGCATCTTTAGTTCCTTTGAGATCTCTACCGCCTGTAGGAATATGAGCACAGCGCTACGACGGGTTACATGAAGTAACCCACCAGAGCCAGTATAAGTACTGAACCAGTCCTTGTGAGCCTTTCTCGTGATACCCTTGATCAAAATCGAAAACGCACAATGCATATCCAAGGTCAACATCATCGTCGTACCCGCCACTGAGTGCCACACTGTAAGCCCCTTCCGAGCCGCCGGATATCCCTGCTACCCATGGCCTTCAAAGCTTTCAGGAAAGGCTTTCTTGTGGAATAACAAGAGACATACGCATGAATGGCATCTTTGCTACATCCCTCCCTAGTTTCCCACCAAGAACCCACTTCGATTCCTGGGATAGCGCCAAAGGTTTTCCTGTGTTGGGTCGAGCATTAGCTATAGCGAATTGTATAGATATGCACTCACGGGTCATGCGTTCTTACACTTCTCTCAGGTCTAAGGAGATCTCCATTGTCTTTAATGCCCGATGTGTACGCCAAGGGGAGTGGGGCACTGCGCTGTTGTTCCGAAGTATAATCCACCTTTTTACCTGCATTTCTAGAGCTTCTCCGGATACTAGAATCAACCGGAGGAGACTCTAATCGGGGGGCTTTGGAGACTATGGGTGCGTCTTCGTCGACATCGGGTATAGCCTTGCGTTTCTTGACAACTGGCTTCGACTTTTGTGGCTTTTCTTTCGGTTCGAATAGGGGTTTATCGAGTCCGAGAGATTTCAAAAGGTCTATATTCTGTGGACGCGTTAGTTTGCACACGTACAAACAGACATTTCCTAAAAAAAGTCTACCTTTTGCATGTTCAGTGCCCGCTGTTTCTCGTATTCGGACACCATCGGTGAAGCTAGATCAAGAAATATAGGAGACAGATGATTCGGTTCTTGTCAAGGCTCTGGGTAGGAACCGGAAAAAGGTCAAACGCAGAAACGTCAAGTTGGCAAAAGGCCCGTTCAATTGAACTTGATGGCACTCGCCAAAGTAAATCTGTGGCATGTGCCATCGTCACATGATTTGCTCATGACCGCGAGGCTTAGGTAATAAATATGCGATTACGTAAGTCGATTCATGTCTCCAGCTGTAACAGAAAAGTATCCAAAAGTCATAGCTCCAATGTCCACATAACGATAAACTACTAGATCTTCTTGAGCTATGAGGGTATATGTAAGTCACGGAGGATGAAGAGTATGGACAACGTACACGCTGGGTGTTTAGATGAATTTTCCGTTCAACATTGCCAGCTTTCCCCTCAATTTGGTCAATCCTGACGTTCTGGTTGTCCAGCTCCTGGCCCATTGCCATTCCCAGGGCCTTGAGACGTTTAGAAACGTCGCCAATTTCTCCCAAATTGTTATCTAATTCATCTTCAAGCTCGTCATCGGAGGCGGTGGAGTCGAATTGATAGCGCTTTCTCTGTTCCTTCCTAGCCGCCTCCTGTTCTGCTGTCTTGAATCGACTACGAGCACCACCTGTAAGTTCTTCTTCGTCGTCTCCACGACCGTACGTTTGGGCCCTTCCAAGTCGGTTCTGAGTCTCTCTAATATCCACCATAGTCTTCTCCCTCGCATCGCGTTCTTCGTCGTATCGAGCTTGTATTTTCGCTTCCTGAGCAGCACGCTTGGCGTCTTTGTTGAAAGTAATGACAGGGCGGAAGATGGAGCGGTTGAGTTGTTTGAGTTCATTGGTGTTATCCTCGGCACGAGAGGAATGGCCCTTGGCAACATCCAAATGGCGCTCGGTGTTAGCCAGTTTTTCTGCAGCGCAAATTCAGTCGTAGTAGTAGAACTGTAATGCAATGCCTACCTGACTGGTCTCCAAGCCGAGTGAGAGTATTCCGAGCTGTGTCCTCCGCTTCACGAGCCAGACGGAGAGCATTCCTCGTCGAATTGACACTATCCTGTTTGACGAAACGGGTCTGTTGTTTGATTCCTTCTACGTCTTCCTCATTTTCTTCACCTGGGTTGGGTTCCCTACCAGGTTGCGGTCCGTCGAAGAATCGACCCGAACCCGACTTCTGTGCATTGTATCCAGCGAAGAGTTCGTTGCGATCTTTATCGAGTTCGGCCCGCCGCGAGAGTAGATGTCACCGACCGCATTGCTCCTGCTATATTTGTCTCTCACGGAAGGCTCATCTGAGGCATATGACGGAGATCGGCTGCTAGGGGTGTTGTATGGGTCGCCATCTCGGCTAGCGATGTACGTGCTGGCGTTTGAGTGATATGGAGAACGAGAAGGGCTGCTGCCGCCAGACCGTGAATTATCTTGCGACACAGGTGGTATGAGGTTCTGTTCCTTGCGTTTGAAAAGAGGCATGCTATGCTGAGTAAAGAGGTGTGAAAGGTCGTTGTTAAAGTCGAAGCTGCAGCCAGGACGTTTTATGGCTGCAGCTAGCCACGTGATCCA
>JACGCN010000115.1:0-41124 GCA_014905825.1 Lyophyllum atratum | reverse complement strand
TTATATATTAACTGTTGTGGACCGCAATTGATGCGTCATGGACAGGAACACGTGGGCCGTAATGTAGCCTAAGTACATTATATCTTTTGATCAACTTTTAAGGAATAGCTCAGGGAAACGATCAAGTCAGTTAATAGCGGGGAAATGAGTAGACTGATAATGAATTTGAGGATGCGAGCAAGTGCGAACAGCAAAACCGCAGCTCACCGCAACTAAGAGCTATCTTCGCCGGTACCATTCGTGTCATCAGAGGCATTGCCACCCGCTGCGGACCCGTTGACTGTGGAGGATTCGGCGGGACTTGTAGTGTGTGTGATGGGGGCCGCGGCGGCGATATGTGATTTTGCATAATAGCTGCCATACTGGGCTGTGTGCCTATCCCAACAGGGCTCTCCAGGTATAACCTGATTAAAACAGTTTCCAATGCTGCGACGCTTACGCTGGGATACTCAAAACCACGAGCATGTTCACGGACGGAATTGAACAGCGTCGCCATGTTTTCCCAACGTTCATGAGACATAGAAGGATGAACGGGCGGAGGTGGGGCGAACTGCTGTGGGACTGGCGCGTAGGCGAAAGGCTGCGGAGGCGGGTGCTGATATGAAGGTTGTGGCAGTGGAGCTAGCATTGATACCGAAGACGTGAACATGTTGGTCGGCTGCTGGGGCGCCGATGAAGGGCCAGCGACAGCATTGGTCACAGTGGGAGCTGGAGTGGTCGGTTCCGCAGGAGAAGAATTACTTTGTGGCCGATCCTTGTCTCGCTGCGTAGCCGCCTTGCGCCCGCGGCGAGTGAACGGTAGATTGGCTGGTCCTATCTCATGAGAGTGCTGGGACATATCTGAAATTAAAATTGTTGAGGTGGACGACTTCCGTCTCGGATATGAAAGTGGCCTTACAACAAGCACGGACTTCATCTGTGTCGAAATATGTTTTGTAGCTTATGGATGCAGGGCAGCCTTGACCATCGAGCTAACGACGTATGCTGAGGTTCCCACATATCTCGCGATATGGTGGCATACCTTGCGACTAGGGACTTTTCTGACCCGTTCTGGGTGTTTCTTCACATACTTCTTCCTACCACTCCGAGAATGTCTTGCGCAGACCAATTTGGTATGATCCTTGAATCGGGGTGGTACAGCTTTACTGCCATGGGTATCTCCCTATGGGCGGAGTTAGTGGAGGAGACTGCGATATGAAACAGACAACATGCCTTTACGAACTCGACGGTCTGGCGCTCCTCTTCTTGTGTACGCCAGTCATGGATGCCTCCAGATTGGGAAAGACCAAAGTATAGCCATCATCGGTGTCTCCAGATCCATAGGGCTGTTTTGGCTGTAACCTGGGGCTGTGAGAAGTGGGAGGGAAAGGGCTGTTTGATGGTGTTCAAAGACGCAGAAAAGGTGGATGTGGAGGAGGCAGGGGCACCCTGGTGCTGGACAAGATGAGGAGGGAGTGGCTGGTGGAGAGAGAGTTCTCCCAATCGGAAATGCTGAAAGCTCATATTGAGGCCCAAGTCGAGATATTCGGAGATATATTTCCGCAGGAAATTGCGAAATCCCACCCTCCACTTTTTGAGACGATCCTTGACAAAACTCGTGTCACGCTCTCATCGTCACACAACCATGACCTCCTCCCTCAGGAATTCCATTCATCGCCGCAATCACAAGGAACGTTCCCAGCTTGCCCACAGATCCAAGCTAGGCATCCTTGAGAAGCATGCCGACTATGTCAAGCGCGCCAGGGACTACCACTCCAAGCAGGACAGGTTAACGCGTCTGAAGCAGAAGGCTTCAGAGAAAAATAAAGATGAGTTCTATTTTTCTATGCGAAATGAGGGGACAAAGGCAAGATCCTAATACTCATCGAGCTCGTTCACTCCTCTGACCTTTGTTCTTAGGGCGGTGTGCACATCAAGGATCGGGGAAACGTTGCTCTGCCTACCGATATCGTGAAGGTTCTCAAAACGCAGGACGAAAATTATATTCGTACCATGCGAACGGCTGGCATGAAGGTGCGTCCTCGTTATTATTCTCTAGACTCGTCTCTCAATCGATATGTAGAAAATTGACAAAATCAAAAGCCAACTGACGGCCATGGCAGATCTGATGAAACCTGGTTCATCGAGCGAGGGGGCTGATGATGATCTTGACGAAGAGGAATTCCAGATTCTCACAGATGCCGGAATACTTTCAGAGGGCTCAAGCCGGTCAAGGTCTGGTAGACGGAAATCCAAACATGTTGTTTTTGTAGACAACGAGGAAGAAGGTAAGTTTTCAGTCGCATATTACGTTCGCAATCTATTCAATTTGGCCACTAGCACGGAGTTATAAACCTCTAATAGACCCGTCCACTTCCCACCACATGACTATCGACTTGGAAGACGCCGCTATAGAGTTGGACTTGGGCTGGAAATTGACAACGACCAAAAAGTCGAAAAAATCGGAACGGGATGTCTCTCCTCAGGAAGAAACTACTAGCAATCCATCCAATCTCCGGGAGAACCGACAACGACTATTGAAGGAGCTCTCTGCTCGATTAATGCGAGACAAGCAACTACGATACGCGGAGAGGGAGTTTGAGATGCAACGACTGATGATGGGCAAGGGTGGTCGAAAGAAAATCAAAGGAGCAGAAAAGGTTGAGGGAGATTCTGACGAGGAGGAGGACGAGGATGAGATTGATGCTCGGAAGGCAAGCAGCGGAAGGCGTCAAGGACAGTGAATGAGGAGACGTACAAACCTAGGGTCTACAAGTGGCGGCTGGAGAGGAAACGATGATGTATTTGTGGGACTTGGTCGCGCTTGATGCACAGATGATATATATTAATGAGGGATCCTAGGTACTGTCCAAAAGATTGTCTGACTAGATTGTGCCTGAGGTAGGTATGTATAAAGGATTAAATCACAGCATATGCCCCAAAAACGATGCCGGCCACAACCAGCGATTCCATCAGATACTTACGAGGAGAGTTCGCCAAGGCGCCACTCGAGCCGGTTCCAGAGCCAGCTCCGGATGATCCTGTAGGTGACGCTGCGCCTGAGGACGTCGCCAGAGGTTGGGCGATGGGCGACGTTGGCGCATAGGTTACTTTGTTGATGTCCGCGGCCACCTGGAAGACGGATCCGCCGCCGAATTCATAGAACTAAAATGGGATACATATCAAGATTCTCCTCCTTCTCGCATGGTTTCAAACACGTACATCAACGAGCAGAAAGTTCGGTGCTCTGGAGTTGATGGCTACGCATGTATCAACATGGGCTTTGAGAGAACCAGGTCCAGATGCAGAATTCGTGATGTTGGCTTTGGCAACATCGGGGACTGGCTGATTGAAGACCAGCCTGTCGAGGAAGTGGTTGATGAGCGACATTTGCGTTGCCGGTTCGCCGTGTGTGCGGTTGACAGAACAGTCGAATTGGGCAGGATCAACAACATTGAAAGCCGTCTCCCAAATGTTGGAGAATTCTGCAAGGGTTCGAGGCATGAGAAACAAGAAGGATGATGAAGTAAAAGATAAAAACCGTCGATGATGTATGGGGCAACAGTAGGATCTGCTTTGTTATCAAGGAATGTGACTAGTCGTTTTCCTGAATCGATCATAGATCCGAGGGTGGGCCAAGACGATGCTGGTAACGAGGCAGATGCAGGTACAAATGAGAGGGTGTCAACGCCCGCAGCCTTAAACACCGTGTCATATTGTGCCACAGGCACGTTGTCGATATTGACGATGAGTAGTGAAAGAACTAGTAGCACACATTGGGTTAGAATTATAGAGGATGGTGTACCATTAGGACATACCTTCGTTAGGGTTTGTATCTAGCCAGGTTTTAACTGGTAGATTTGTATTATTAGAACTGAGACTCTATTGTCCTAGACGCTGGTCCAATACTCACCTGTCGTGAGATAGTCTTGCAGACTTCCACCATCATACAGAGACTAACAAAATGGTGAGCTATTCGTTCAAGATATAACACACTGCCTCTACTCACACAGCTCGTGTGGCATAGCCTGAGTACTCCACTCTCCAAATGCGCCTGCATCTGAAGCATGCGGATCCCATCGTTCAATTGTGTCGTGACTTGATGTCATTCTCAGCAGCCGCGTAACTACTTGTAAAAATGAGATGCGCACTGTCTTGGTCCTGGTTGACCGCCACTGCAACTAGAAGTTAGTCAAAGACAGGAGGAAGTATAATGGTACACACAGTTGTTGACTCCGACTGCATATGAATCATGGGCACCCACGAATGAGACTGTTCCATAGCCCCGTTCACATAGTTCAGCATGTCCATTGCATACTGTAGCGCGTCGAGCAGGCGCCAGGGCTTGGACAGCGGTCACGGAACAAAATAAAGATATCACGACCTGCGCTAGGGTTTTCCGGGAGAGAAGCATTCCTGTTTGGTTCTAGAAAAGAGTGTACTCGTCGTAAGTGCGAAAGAGACGGAAGCAAGAGAGAGAGCAAGATGAGAGCAAGAAAGAAGAAAGATGATCTAGGAATGTGCGACGGTCTGTCAGTCGCCGTTTGTGATACAATACGGACCAAAGCTTAAGCGCTTTAAGCAGGGATGATGGAATCTGTTCCTGGCATCCTAAGTAGTACCCCTCATCTTTGCATTCGCTTTCGGGCGCCCATACGGAGGCCTTGCCCTACATAGGCTGCAAAATTGATTCCACGATCCAGTCTTGATTAACTGGGCCCGGTTTTACCGAGGCGCCGGCGGTTTACTCTTCCTCACCACCCACATCTGTCATGTCCCGGGTTGTTCTTGTGACAGGCTGCTCTACGGGGGGCATCGGATTCGCGCTGTAGGTTTCATCGTCTTCTTCAAGTCAATACTTATCATGCCATCTCGTGAAGCTGCAATGAATTCGCTCGGCAAGGCTGCAAGGTGTATGCAACCTCTCGGAAGGTAGAATCTATTGGGGATTTTGCGCACACCTCGGTTGAAAAGCTTGCCCTGGACGTGACGAGCGACGAAGCGGTCGAGAGGGTGGTCAAGCATATTGCGGAGGTTGAGGGTAAGATTGACGTGGTCGTCAACAATGCCGGGCTTTTCTATGCTGGTACGTGACGCTACGCTTCTTCGCGCGAACAGGCTCTCATTGACTGCCATAAGGTCCCCTGGCTGACCAAGCCATGGAAGATGTCAAGGCCAACTTCGATACTAATACCTTTTCCGTCCTGCGTATAGCGAAGGCGGTGATTCCAGTCATGGCAAAACGCCGAAGCGGGGTGATCGTCAACATTGGCTCTATTGTTGGGGAGATGCGAGTGCTCTTGATATTTTGTTTTGCGACTGAAATCCTGATCGCCTTCCTATTTGCACAGCGCTACCCCGTGGAACGGCCTCTATTGCGCGTCGAAGGCTGCGGTGCAAAGCATCAGCGACGTTCTCTCGATGGAATGCAAACCGTTCAACATATCCGTCTTTCACCTTGCACCTGGCGGAATACAGTCAAACCTATCCGCCAACGGTGTCTCGCGGTTCAGTCTTCCAAGCGACTCTCTGTATACTGCGTTTATCCCGAACATTCTTCAACGAATTCACGCTAGTCAGGCGCCAGGCTCTATGTCTGCTGACGCTTTTGCAAAGGAGGTCGTCACAAAAGCTTTGCGCAAGAGCCCACCTTCGTATCTGTCCACGGGATCGAATGCTAGTTTGTTCGCTATCTTCAAATGGCTACCCAAAGCTTGGGTCCTGTGGCTTATGTGGAGAGTGTATTCCAAGAAGATCACGTCTTAACGTTGTGATTGTCCTCGTGTGTAGTGTATGTATTTCGACTCTTGGCAAGGTCCTTCAGTTCTGATGGCTTGCAGGGACCTTACGTGGGTATTCGGCAGGTTTCTCTTGTTCGATTAGATACCGTTTGTACGATGCTGAGCTTGACATCTTGGCTGCTGTACATGTCTATGAGGCTGAAAATGGAATCTTGGCATAAGGGGGCGCACAGCCACCAGTGAGTTATGGTTGGAAGAATCACCTGTCTTTAGGTTCCTTTTCAACCACTCACAATCAACTGCTCTTCGTCAAACCACGATCGCGAGGCACAGATGTCTCGATACCCTGATTACCTATCACCTAATATTACACCAACGAAACTCACAAAGTCACAGAAATCGCGTGCGCGTCGCGAACCTTCAGGCGTGTTTTCACTGTTCCAGGCACCTCAGATACAGCAGTTCAAGGAAGCCTTCCAACTGATTGATCACGACAAGGATGGATGGGTAAACGAGAGCGACCTTAAAGAGATCTTTTCCAGCCTTGGTCGGTCGCCTCGCGTTACCTTTGTTTGATGAGACTGATGGTGTACTGCGTAAAGGCATTACGCCCTCGAAGCAGATGTTGGACGATCTGCTGAGCGCACGGCCCGGTGGCAACGGTCGAACAGCTTACTCGGAAGATTCTGGGGCGGACCGGGGAATCAACTTTACGATGTTCCTCACGATGATGAGCGAGCGGTTATTCGAGTTTGACACGGAGGCGGAGCTGCTGGAGGCGTTCGAATCCTTTGACGAGAATGACAGTGGGCTGGTGAAGGTGGAGGAGATGAGGAAGTGGCTGAGTGAAGTCGGGGAACGCATGGATCAACGCGAGGTAGGTGTGCTTATCAAACTAACGCGGACGACTTATAAATGAGCTTCTGCAGATTGATCGATTGCTGAAGGGACCGTTCAGTGACCGGCAGGGTAACTTTAACTATCGAGAATGGGTAAAGGTGCTGCGAGTGAATGGTGACAACGAGGGGCAATAGTAGAAATACTTGGCACTGTATGATAGCCAAGTGAATTTAAGGTATCAGCCGCTGTATCGACTGCTGGCTTGGCGTGGAGGACCCCGGGGAGTGCATCAGGCGCTGGGGTCCTGCCAAGAAAAGCTTGGGATTTATGCTTGGCTTGGCTTGTATCGATCGGACATTAGCTTGGCACAGACTCACCTTTAAAACAATCATCATGTCCGCCATTTTTCTTTCCAGAGATCTGGTACCCTTGGACATCCTCGAAAACTCCCTTTTACCGCCCCCTCACAACTGGTTCTTCGACATGTCCGCTCCCCCGTCCCCCCCAGCGTCCCCCAGGAACAACAACAACAGCCCCTTGGACTCACAGCACAAGTCCGCTTCCCCGGACGCGCCCTCCAGTCACAAATGTCTCTGGATAGACTGCACCCTATCCTACGCAGATCCAGAGGCCCTCTACAATCATCTCTGCAATGACCACATCGGCCGAAAGAGCACAAACAACCTCTGTCTCACCTGCAAATGGAAGGATTGCGGTACATCCTGTGCAAAGCGTGATCACATCACCAGCCATCTCAGAGGTCCGTTTCCTCGGCTGCCATTTGTTACCCTTGCTGACAGGAACCTCAGTCCACACTCCTCTCAAACCACACGTCTGCGAGGTACTCCTTTCACACACACTACCCCTCGATTAGCCATACTAATCGCCATATCAGATATGCAAGAAGTCCTTCAAACGTCCCCAGGATCTCAAGAAGCACGAAAAGATCCATACCGAGGAGCACCACCAGCAGCACAAGCATTCCAAAGCCATCACCGTAGTTGATCCCGCCTATGTGTCTAGGGTGCGCGGTGACTCGGCAACTCGGATGCCGGATACCAAGAGCATCTCGTCCAAGTCCTCATCCAGTAGTTCAAATCTCAGAGGGCCTGCAGCCCGGTCTACATCTCACTCCTCGACGGGATCCGATGGTATTTCCGTCATTTCCCTTGCCCCCATAAAAAGCCCGCTCATGCCCCTTATCAGGATCCCATTTTGGTATCTTGTCAACTCCTTCTCCGGAACTTGGCCATTCTTCTGCTCACTCACATTCCAACCATGAAATCTTCCTCCAGAACCAGCAGCTCTCCTCTTGGGAAACTCTTCGACCCGACGAGAATGCATCTGTACCCACTGGCTCAAAGCGATCGCATGACTATAGCGTCGACGATTTCTTCACCGACATGAAGAAGCGGAGGGTGAACCCCGCTTACGATCCTCGTGAGTAAACATTCCCAAACCACGTTGGCTTCTGCTCATCTAATAATAACCCATAGGTATGGCAGAACGCCTCAATAGTCTTGTTTATCAACAGAACGGTGTGAACCACAACTTTAATCCACGTTCCGTTTCTCTCGACATACGTACGCCAGAGGAACTTGCCGCCGTTAACCAGTTTCTCGTGACCCTCGGACGTGATGTATCTGGTGCTGCACGCGCCCAAGCCCCGCAACCACAACAAGCGCAAAACACTCATTCTCATGGTTCACAAGGCTTCTCTCCTGACACCTACTTTGATGCCATTAGCCTCGGACAACTAGGCCTGAGTGGTATGCCTGGTATTCCGGGCGGTGGCTCCAATTTCGCGCCTGAGCCGAACTATACGACCAACAACAGTTCTTCACAATACAACCATCCCTATAACCTGTCGAGATCTAACCATCCCTCGGTTCAGCCAAATCATTATAATGGCCTGTACGGGAACATGAACGAGTCGCCTGTCAGTTACAACAACGAATACGGCTCTCATAATCGTCGTCAGTCTCAGCCTGGGAAGTATGCTCCCACGTCCAATAACTCCTTCCCCACACATTATCATCATCCCACCCCTCCCCTTGAGAGCAGTTCCCCTCATTCTACGGTCTCGACCCCTATCAATACAACACCACCACAGATACCTCTGTCAATGCCCGATGCCGCCACCTTTGACTACCTCCACAGCTCAAGAGGAGGACCTCCTGTCCCACACCTCGCTCGGGCCGACTTCCTTCCGAAGACAATGCGCACCATCGTGCCATTGAAAACGGCACCTGGCACCCAACAACCCCG
This sequence comes from Lyophyllum atratum, assembly GCA_014905825.1. Lineage (NCBI taxonomy): Eukaryota > Fungi > Basidiomycota > Agaricomycetes > Agaricales > Lyophyllaceae > Lyophyllum > Lyophyllum atratum. The sequence goes on along the minus strand of JACGCN010000115.1, from coordinate 32,296 downwards.
TGCAGAGCCAATGGAGCCGCAGCTCGCCGTCCCTAGACATCGCGGGCCGCCCGCCAAACTTCCCTCATCGGCGACTTTACCATCCAAAGGGCACTCGCTTTACCCTCTACTCACTGCTGGCGATGCGCAATTCAAGCTCCCTCCGATGCAGCGTCTCTATCGTTCGCCTTCTCCGCCTTCGCGGGAATCCACACCTAGTTCGACGTCGACGCATTCGTCGCCTAACGTTGAAGCAGTCATACTACCCAGTCTCCGATCAATCGCGTCGCCAGGACTCGGCACCCGGAGTTCTGAAGCCGACGGCCTGTCGAGGGAGATCGCGAGAATTGAGCTGGAGAATCGCACAGGGGAGATCGGGGCAGAAGACAGAAAACGCCATGCAGACCTGATCCTTAACCTCATTGTCTCCATCAACACGAAGTTCAGGAACGACCACCCGTCCTTCAAATCAGCAGCCTAACGCTTTCGTTGCCTCGTGGCTTGTTCTTGATGTCGACATACTGTATGTCTATTTTTACCCGCCTCCACATACTGATATCGCATTTGTTATCTGCCTTTGAACCTTGTATGTGTCTTTACTATCTACTTACTACCTCCTTCTTGTCCATCGGGACGCATGGAGTTGATACAATATCACCTGTACACTTTTACATAATAAAACTCGATACCTGGGACGATTATGGATAGACGAGTCGCCGAGGAATAAAAATGATGCCAGACGAAATCCTCCGAGCAATTTCATAACGATGAAGTACAATCAATACATACAGGTGTAACGATCTAACAGGCACATGATGGGTATAACGCTGCTAGATATCCGAAGCCAAAAGTTTATCCCAAATCGCAATCGTGCTATGACCGCTTGAGCGTCAGCTTGATCTTTGGATTTAGCCCAGATAGTGTCGAAGGCACAGGGTCCTCGTCCATCTCCATGGCAGACATCGAAGGACTGGCAGCCAGAGGTGACGGTACGGCTGCCGGAAATGAAAACGCAGAGCTTGAGGGGCCACGATTAAACCCCAGGTTCGGCAAGTTCGCGGTGGCTGAAGGAGGACTTGTCGCAGACCCAGATGGCAACGGTGTAGCAGGCGCCGTTCCACTGTTGAATTCTGCCCAGCGGGGGCATTTCCGGTTGGTCTCTGCAAGCGATATTAGTTGGGCAGATTTCGGTAAACTATAGGAGAGCACGACGTACTCATGTGACCCATTTGACCGCAATGCCCACAGCGACGCTGTAGTGTAATCATCAGTACTATGCGAAAATTCGTTCTCTAGAGGTCGTACCGTAGTATCTGGCTTAACAGGTCGGTTGAGCTGCATGGGCGTCCCGCCTTCTTTGACAATCTTGGCATTCTTCCTGTGGAGACGCCTTTCTTGATTCTTCTTCATTCGGGCAATCTCTTCTTCAAGTCTAGGATCGACGTTAGGGACCTTGAAAGTTCCGACGCAAAGAAGACAACATACCTCTTCTTCGCTCGTTTATCCTTATCAGCATCACCTGTCGGTGCCAAGCTATCCGCAAGGGTAGATTCCTCCTCAAGGGCCTGTCTACCCCGCACATATGCACGTATAACAGCAGGGTCACGAATGATTTCCGTCTGCCACTCTCCATCGACCTGCAGCACGAGGCGTCAGTAAAAGCAACGCGCAACCCGACGACGAGCAGCCATTTACCAGTCTCCTGATTCTAAGCACTCTCCTATTCCCATCTGGACCCACACTCATGTCTCGGTCTCGATCAATCGACGATGCACGGCTAAAAGCCGGAGAAGGAGGCCTGGAAGTATCTCGACCAAATTGCTGCCGTTGGATTTTCTTCTCGTACTTGGCCACATCTTCCGCCGTCAGCTGAGGCTCGTCCTTCCGGCTAAGCGAGTCGAATTGGGCCTTCCATATCCGTTCGATCTCAGACTTGTAGATCCCTTGTTGTTCTGCGACGTTATATCGGTGGGCAGACTTGGGCCTGTTTTCAGCCTCAGCTAGTTGACAGAGTCAGATATTATGGTGGTGAAGAGGGGGGTAAAAAAAACGCACCCATCTTCTGATCGTAATCTTCCCCTGCCTTCACAAAGATATCCTTCATCGAAATGCGAATGAAACTGAATGCCTCTCCTCGGCCACTCGGGTCACCATCACCATGCAAGCGAAGCATGGCCTTAGCCTGAGTCGCAAATAAGAAATTCTTGGTGGTTATCCATGGAGCGAGCTGTTGTTCGACGGAAAGATTGGACTCGTCGCCTTCCGCTACGTCTGAGACTTGGCTGTACCCTGCGTCTTGCAAGTGGCGCTGTCCAACCTGCATACTTTCCGTCAGAACGACTTGCTCTGGTCCCACCATCTTGAGCATTTCTGCATCAGTGGGGATAGTCCATGTGGGCTTGAGGCGCCAAAAGCCCTGATGTGGACCACGCCTATGATACTCCATGAATTCCTGAAGATTCAAGGTGAAAACATGTAACACGAGATACAGCCGAGAAGTAAAAACCTTGAGTCTCTGTCTCATTTGCAACTCGTTTTGGTCTGGAAAGTACTTCATTAGGCGTGATATTTTCAGCCGCTCCCCTTGGCTTTTCTTGAGTAATTTGAAGGCAATGATCTGCAAGCGGTACTTTATTGTGTTCGTGATCTTTCGTGAATGCGGTCCTGGAACCTCGGTTACTGGATAAGTCTGCCCAATGACAAACAAGTTCTTGATATCTCGCAAGAAATATTTGGTTTCGCCCTTGATCGTACTCCTGTAAGGCGACCATTTGTGAGAACTGAGTCCGTTGAGATTTTTGGAAGACCGACGATACCTTACAACAAGGAAGTCTGTGTGATAGGGCTTATGTCGAAAGAGAGGCGCACGCATGAGATTGTTGTATAGCGCCGGCATAGTTTGCCCAGGATAGACATAGCCAAACTTCATAAACGGAGATTCATCTTGAGGCTCAAGTACGAATGGTACCCCAAGATCGGACTATAAAATCGTTTAGAGAGTTCGGGGCAAGAGATGTGCACTTACCTTGGGTACGTGTTCGTCCTTTTCGTCCTTCTTGCGGTAATAATTCACTAGAGAGCTTCCCATCCCAAAATTCGGTACTATAGGGGGGTGCTCTTCCTGCGGTACCGATATAAATATGAGGACCTTGAACGACCGTGTGTTCTGACTACTCACCGAATACTCCCATAACACGAAGTTGCTGGTATCCTTCAGGCTCAGATCGCTGGTTTTGCGAAGTCCCTCTCCGACATTCCCGCCCTTTCCTACCTTTCTCCCCGCTTTATCCTTTTTCTTCTTCGCGGTGCGAACTTTGCTAAACCGCAGCTCAATGTTCGAAGGAAATTGAAGAGCAGGGCGGTGGAAGGAGCGAGCTTCTTGTTTCGAAAGACGAGTCTTGTACTAAGCCACACGTTTGGTCAGTGAAAGATAAGAAGGAGCAAATCTCTCACAAAGGGTAGTTGAAGCTTCTGAGCAGGATATGCATGTTCAACAACAAGCTGCCCAAAGGTTTGCCGTACTCGATGACGTCCCCCTTCTTTCGTTACTTCGTAGAACTGATCATTGGAGATGTTAAACCTGTCGCGGAGAGGACCAGCATCTGTCCTGATCCGTTTTCTGGGTCGCACTGTTTCGACTGTTGGACAAAATCAACGCAATGAAGCCGACTTGTAAAATCATGAACATACTACTACGTTCTTCTGGTACGATGTCATCTTCATGATTGAATTCCAATTGAGTGAAATCCCTGAACGGCGCGTTGGGACCCCAGATGATGCTCTGCGTCCATGCACCAGACTCCAACACTTTATTGGCAGGTGTAGTCAAGTTATGTTCCATCGAAAGGGCTTGACCAGCGGTGGGATCTGGACCATAGACAATCTGATCCTCCCAGTTCGAGAGTAGGACGAGGTCAAAAGTGCGGTCATGGAGGGGTAAATTAACGGGGACTTCGGTTTTGTCGCGGGCCTATCAATTAATCAGCATTCGAGCAGCATTCGAGCAATCTTTGCTACGCACTTGTAGAGCACGGCGAAGATCAACTTCTACACTTCCTGACGACACTACATCTTCCACACGTTTGCTCTCCACCTGACGCTTTGTGTCCCCTACTACCGTATCCAGGAATCCTCTGGGCAATTCCTTCTTACGGGGATAAACCGTCTCCACTGCAAAGAAATGAAAACATTGCCTATTGCGCTATCAAGAGTATCTTACCATGAAATGGTCGCTTCAGTAGCCGAGGTTTCCGCACAGTGTATCCCTTAAAGAGTTCGCTGAAGTCCAGAGTTTTGTCCTTTTCAAAAGCGGGAAAGCGTTCATATACACTCCTGGGTCGTTCAACAAGTCTTTTGACAACGCGGACACGCTTCTGCTTTTGCCGAATGCCATTCGGGGAGTGGACCTCCTGCTTCACGAGAGCGTCATCAGACTCCTCTTCTTCCCGCATCTCCCTATCAATCTCATCCTCCCAGTCCTGCCCCTGATCAGCTCCCACTGCATCTTCATCCCATTTGTCGCTGTATATCTGTCCAGGATTGAGAGTTGGGAGTTTAGAGATACCAAGTTGATTCGCCAGTCCTGAGCCTGCTGGTAGAGACAGTCCATCGAGTAGATGGTTCAAGGAGAAGCCTGTCAGAGCAGAAATTGCATCATTTTCGTCCTGGGTCGACATAACGGACACGCCGCAAGAGGAGGTCAATGGTGTAATCAAACGTCTTTCATTATTGCAACGCCCTTGGCTAAGGCCACAGCCAAGCTAGGCCAAACATTACTCATTACTTCGACGCGTTCGACTCTTAGAACTGGTTCCTCCGTGACGTCCGAGCGCCATGAACAAAGACCTGACAAACAGGGTCCAGGTGCGAAAGATCTTTCAAATCTGAATGTCGCACAACCTGAAGTATGAGTGACTACCAGGACTTCCGGAATGCAGTCACGAAAGCTGGGGAGGACATTGTCTTCAGCAGGTTTCCAACCAAGGTGTGCTAGAAAATTCGTACAGGATGCAATGAGACTTACAGTTGTCTTCAGATATTGTGAGGCGACAGTTTACCACAACAGACACGCGCTGAACCTTTCCAGGGAGCTTCACCAGCTTGTACAAACGACCTTGACCACAGATTCGCCCTTTCACCTATCCCATGCCGAGACATCCACGGATTCCACCGTGTATCCTCCGCGCCGGATTCATCAGTGAACGGCCCCGCCCAAAAGAAACGAAAACGAGATGACGAAGCCCAGGAAAATGACAAGACCGTTGATATACACCATGCGAGGATCCCGAGTCGCATTCTCGCCAACCAGCACATGTCACAAAACGTCCACAACGTCGTCAAAGGTGAATGTGCGGAACTGGCTTCTATGATTGTGAGTCACAGACTTAATGACGAAGTTGACATTGGTTAAGCGCTTCTTTCTCAGGACCAAGTGAAGCTTTGGGTCACATTAACAATGCCGAAGTACATTGAAAATAAATCATATTCTAGAATCATGCTGAATAGATACTTGTTACAGAATTGAAGAGTGAGTGAGTCAAACAGGAGATTCCGTTATTCACCAATGAAACACACTGCAGCGGCGATAATTTTGGTAGATTACTCCACTCTGACTTAAGTGCACATAGCTAACTTGAATTTCAGGCGTGCAGATCCAAGAAGGTACCTGAGTAGCCTGAAGTCTTGCTCCTTTGCATTGTTCTAATACATGTTTGATAGAGGTCCTAGCCGAACTACATCGCGCTCAAGAAAGTGCCTATAATTTACGTGATGCTGCGCGCCAAGACTACCTTGCCCGAGCCAAAATCTGCTCTAAGATATTGAAGTACCCGAACTTAGAGGACTATACGGTACGAATATATTATTTCACGTAAAAGAGACTGATATGAAATTCTGCTATAGCTCGCTCTGAAGGAGCACGACCAGAAGCAGCTTTATAGTGCTCGCCAACATTTACTTGACCTTCGAAACATGTATGCGGTTCTCACTGACCTCATTCACAAGAATATATCCAAGGTAAGATCAACCCATCAAAACACCAGGGTCATATTGACTTGCCTTCTCCACAGATCCGCGTCCCAAAAGCAAATAATAGTGTTGGACTCTACTAGATGGTCTCCAAAAATGATATAATGATACTCCTACCCTCGAGACCACTATACTGATATAGTCTTGAAGATATTGAAGCCGTCCAATGCCGTACTAATGACAGTTCCAGTAATTTGAGGATGCCAGTGCACCTCCTTGATATCTTTTTGGCCCTGGTGAACGAAAAGCAGCTGAGGTGGTACTTCCCGGCTGCTCTCTGGTGTATCATCCATTGCTCCCGTCTCGTCGTCGTCTTGTTCAACAGCGAGGTCCCACAGAGTCAACTGGTCATCGGCACCTGATGCGGCAAAAATCGAGTCTTCGGTTGGGTGCCATTCTATTGAAGTGATAGGCGCTTTATGCCAGTTAAAGGCTGCAACCGGTTTTGGGTCGGGGCCTGTACTCCTGTGGAATCCAGAGGTCAAGAATGCTTATTTAATAACACATGAAAATATCCTTACCCTTTTTTCTTAACGTTTCGCAGATCCCAGGCTTTGATACCACCGTCGTCGCCACCACTGAGGAGCAGATAGCTCGTCATTTTATTCCAACTGATTACGTTAACGTCGCTTTCGTGCGCGGAGTCGATACCGGCAACGCTCTTGCGCCCTTTGCTTCGAACATCCCAAATCTGAACACTACAATCGGCTGAACAAGAGGCGAACACTGTAGGCTCGGACGGGCTCCATTGCAAGTCCTCAACACTTGATGTATGTGACAAGAAAGGCTGCGACAAGGCATTGAACCCCGCTGGGGTCGAGGTTGTCAAGTAAATTTTGGCGTGCACGTCGCCTGTCAAGAGCCGCAGTGAGGAGGGACCAGAAGAAGCCCAATCCATAGCAAAACCTTCAGCTCGACCATGCGATTCAACTGTGAAGACAGGGTTATGAACGTGCGACTTGTCGTACGAGTATCCCGGAACATCGAGCGATTCTATCAGCGGGCGTACGTCGAATATGTGGACTTTTCCCGTTTCTGCCCACGAGGAGACATAGTACGGCTGGGAAACTGGCGGCAAGGGAGTTGATTGAGGTAGAGGTTGAGCGCGAATCCGGTTGACGCCGCCAAGGTGGGGTATAGACCGATACTCGGGAATCGGATCCTCGTCTAGATGATCCTCGTCGTCATCATCGTCGTCACTGTCCTCGTCGTCTGCAGCTTGTAGTAAGATTTACTACACGATCTACACTTTGAATCCCCACTCACCGTCATTTTTTTGTGTTCGGTGTAGCGAGCTTAATTTATAGACAATAACCTCGTTATTTTTCGCAGAATCGGCCTGGGTACCTGTCACGATGTAGGTGGTGGCAGGGAATCGCTGACGTTCATCGCCTAAATTATCTCGCAATACGTCGAAAGATAGGCAGGGCCAAGTAACGTTCATGGAATGGCGCATGATATAGACTGAATCGTCGGCCTCTAATATCTCATCCTTGCCCAGCACATGAGTTCCGGGGATGAATGCTTCGGGGGCTGAGGGTTGCTCCTCCGATTCTTCTATGGGTGGTAAAACTTCATCCACATCCATTCCTGCAACAATTATAGATAACAAAGTTCAAGAAGAGATAGAAGAACGCACCATCCTCCCGGTCTTCCGCCTCCGCATCGACTACATCCTCATCGCTTTCCATCTCATCTTCCCATGCATCCTCAAATTCGCCCATATCGTCCGTGTGAGTGTTCTCGCGTTTCGAAGCATTTCCTGTTGCGAGCCGGGCATTTTTCGCGGTAGGATCGACTAGTTCAGTCGCTGAGCGTTTTGCCATGGCTGATCGTGGTTATTTCGTGGAATCGTTCAAATTGGAATCGCAAATTTTGAAGATAATCACGTGACCCACTGGTATCTCGCATGACGGCAAGTGTTTGTTTGAGTTAATGCCAGGGGTCCCCGTATGCTGATTCCGGCATTCCACGTGTGCAGTTGTCGACGCGTCGTTTCGGCCGTGGCGTCCAGTGGAACGACGATGATTTTCAATCAGATGGTCTCAGATTACGCGTCTTATTGTGCCGGTGCTGACGTGGTGACAGCGCGTGTGTGTCGACTTTGTCATATCTTCACACTGTACATTATTATCATACTCGACTATATATAACGCCCTCCTGTTGCCCTCCTGTCATCACCATCAGACTCATCAAAAAAATGTCCACTACTCTCGTTGTTCCCCAAGGGTGAGAGAAATACCAAGGCGCAGAGCTTCCATCGCTGACGCTCTATAGCTTCCAATATGTTGGCGCGTCTCTGCTGTCAACAGTCTTCCTTTTGGTAGGCCAGAACATCGCCGTTAGCAGATGGAGGAAGCGAGCTGGCATCAAGTACCCCCAACGTGAGTGTGTCGTGATACCGGGTACAGGCATGAAAATAACGCGATCATAGTGTATGCCGAGAAGGCTGAAGTAGCCGCGTCTAAAGATGCTCTCATCTTCAACTGTGCTCAACGTAAGGCATTACCTCTCGGGTGTTAATGTATTCTCATGACGTTCTTATCTTAGGCGCTCACCAAAACACACTTGAGAACATTCCGATCGTCTATGTTACGACCCTCTTAACGGGATTGAAGTACCCTGTGCTGGCCGCCTCCGCCTGTGCCATGTGGTCGGTGTCTCGAGTTGCCTACACCCGTGGATATCTTACAGGAGATCCCAGCAAGGTCAGTTTTGATCATTTCCAAATCGCTCTGTCTGCTCATCAGCCTTGCAACTTCGATATAAAATAGCGTTCGGGGGTTGTATACATGCTCGGCTCGGTTGGCATGATAGGTAGGATATTAACAAACCCCTCCCACCTTGAATAGTGACGCTGACTATGTGCCTCAAGGTGTACTTCTGTCGTCGATCTACACGGTTGGGCAATCTATTATTTCCAGCCTTTGATAGGGCTTAGTCGGACAATCCCTTCGAATATTGTATTTATTTCGTAGTTGTATGGGATGGATTGTAGTTAAAATGTGACGCCTCAATAATATCGTAACAAAGGTCACACCACGCCTCCTGTGTATACCCAATTGTCCAACTTGCAGCGTATAATCCGACTTGAATCCAACGTAGCCCTTTCTAAGTCGCACTTCCGTGTCCTCAGTTCCATTCGCTCCTCGAAGTCATGCCGAAAGCATCTTCCCGGCCCTCATTTCCAACATCATCCACTGATTTCGCCCTTCCTCCGACATCTTCTAGTCCAGTGGCAACCAGCTCATCCGTGACTCTCGATGACTCTAATACTCTACTGCAACGGTTTCGGCGTCCAAGTCTGCTGACTCCGAAGGCTGGTTATCTTTCGGAAAGTCGCCTTCACAGTCCCCTGGCTTCGTCTTTCACTATGCATTCGAGGAGACGTAGTCAAAGCCTCATGTTCGTCGAGGAACTAGAGAGCGACAGGGAGAGGATGTTGACGGATAGCTCTTCTGCGAGCTCTGAAAATCCTACCCCTCCATTGAAAGCCTCAGAGACTAAGCATGAAGAACTAAAAGGAAAAGCAACTCCTTCGAGACCTCCTTTGACTCCACCGCGAAAGCGATCATCTGCCAGCATGGACGTTCAGGATTCATTCTCACCACTACCCGGCCGCCGTCTGTCATTTCCCGTACGTCTTACGGTTATCTCTGGTCCTCGATCAACTCTTGATACTTACCCTTCCATTTAGCTTAAACCACCAAGAATCCTGAACCTTCTCGCTGAATCTCGACCAGAGGAGAGCGAAGTCAAGTCCGAAGCAGCCTTTCAACGGCTTATCAACTCATGCTCTGAGCTCCCCATTCCACCCCGTACACCTAAAGTGACAGCGGACCGGGGACGTTATCCGGAAGAAGCTGGGACAGAAGAATCCCAGCGGGAAGACACTCCCAGTGATGATGATGAACAAGTCGATGACACTCCTTTTGCTTACTCTGCCTCAAGTGGAAGCGAACCGATTGCTATCAAGAAACCAAATACACCCGCAGGAAGCGTTAATGGCGATGATCTCAACATGAGTACTTCTGAAAGCTCCAGCTTCGGTACCATAGCTATGGATATTGACCTGGTTGGTCGCCTTCCCTCTCATGGTAGCCTATTGGCTAATGTGATGCAGCCTCCGGGTTCTCCCTCGTTCTCTTCTATGATGTCGACACCTATAAACTATTGGAGGTATACGCCACCGCCGACGACGAGTGCTGTCCGATCGAATAAACGCAAATGTGAGTGAGACTCGAAGTGACGTTGGCTATAGACTCATCGGATTGCTCCTTGACAGTGGAGGACCGTTTCGATCCATATCCGTCGGCTTCTAAACGTCGTGCAGTTTCTCCATCCATGTCACACCTAAGGGACGCACACTCTGGCGTCGGGTCACCTATGAACGGACGAAATACGCGACTCCCGATCTCGATTCCAGTGAACATTCCTGGTTCTACCGTCAGCTCGGCTACATCTTCACCAACAATAGGTGGTTCATACCCAACCTCCTTCCCTCGGGCCGTGAGCATGACTGCGAGCCCCACTCTAAGGTCTGCCATGGTTTTGGCTAGCCCCATCTTAAGACCAGTGCCTCGTTACATGGGCAGAAGAGGAGAAGAAGATGAGAGGGAGATTCAAGGCGCTGGTGAAGCTGTTGGAGGGTTGACACTGGAATAATGGATGTTTCCACTCAGAGTCTGCTTTACGGACCTTGCGCATCCAGGCGTTGGCCAGTAACTGGGTTTTACTTGCTGTCATGGTAAACGTCTATCAGTTGTGCTGTTCCATATGCCTTTACTGACAATCTCGTCGTTAGTATCAGGCTGCCTTACCGTGCTTTATAAACTCAATTCTGGTAACTTTCGGGAACTTGTGGATTTTTCATCATCGTTCATAAATTAGTGTATACCATAAATAATGTCTCACCAGATGGTAAGGCGGACTCGCTACCCTACTAAAGGAATTTTGACTTCAACATGAACCAAACCTCGTACCATTGTATCACTCGCGAGAAACTTTGGGAACTTACAGGTCCACCAGAGTAGTTATCAGCGTAACAGCGTAACTTGGATCAGATAACTAACCTATTGCTATGTAAAGCTAATATTATTAATAATATAAATTACGTAACCCTTCAGTATTATTTCCCGGTGAGTAACAAGTGAGCGATCGAGTTTTGCCTCACTTTCTCCTCGCGCTATACATCCATATACCCATAAACTGCGGCCACACCTTCTTTCATTGACCATGAGTGCCCCCGCGAAACTCACCAAGAAGCAGAAGAAAGGGATTGCATTCCGAGAACGCAAAACAGGCAAAGGACGCAGCAAAGATGAACACTTGGAGGATAATGATGTCCCTGTCTTGGAGGATCAGGATACGCTTGATGTCGAGGGTGCTCCAGTGGAAATGGAGAAGATGGTGGGGGCAAGGAGTCGAAACCAGCCACACAGGTCTCTGGTAGCAGCGATCCGGTCAAGGGTAAACGGAAGGCGGAGAAGGAAGTTACCGCACAGAAAAAGAGGAAGCGGGATGCGGACGCAGAGGTGGAGTCTGTGGAAGGCAAGCAGCCCACAAAACGGAAAAAGCCTATGGACGATGCTGGGGCATCTAGTGAGCAGAAGAAGGTAGGCCCCATACCGAAATCTGAAGGAAAGCAGCGATTCATTCTATTCGTCGGTATGACTCCATGCTATTCGATCCCGTGGATCTATCTGACGGCTTTCAAAGGCAACCTTAAATATACGACATCCCTGGAAGCCATAAAGAAGCACTTTTCAGCTTGTGGTGAGTTCGAGAATAGCCTGTATGGTCATGGCATTCATCTCGTTACATCCGCAGACCCACCTCCCACAATTCGCCTTCTTACGCCAAAGCCCACTGCCGGAAAATCCACGCCTAAATCAAAGGGTTGCGCGTTTCTGGAATTCTCCCATCGGAACGCCCTACAGCAGGCACTCAAGCTGCACCAATCAGATCTTGAAGGTCGAATGATCAACGTTGAGCTTACAGCAGGCGGCGGCGGAAAGAGCGACAACCGACTAGAGAAAGTCAAGGAGAGGAACAAGCAGTTGCTTGGACAGAGAGTATGCTATCCTACATCTCCATGTTGGAACTTATCGCTGACGACATCATGTAGCAAGAACGCATCGAGAAAGCCGCAGCTGCAGATGGTACTACCGTGCCAACCCTACCAGACAGGCCCCAACGATATTCAGCAACGTCTGGTATTGACCAGGCACCTACTACTCATAGGACATGGACTGTTGGAGATACGGATGATGGGGAAACGCATCGGGGTGGCCAGAAGCACGCCAAACGCTCCAAGTCACGACCAAGTGGGAAGACATGGGGAACAGGCGTCAACGCAATACCCGTCGGTTAGTCTAGTTTGGTATCATAGATTATATTGCGATTATCGCGTCGGTCATGCGCCATGTAAAGAATGTAAGGAAAACCGAGTGTCCGCCAAATATTAGAAGGTGGGCCCGCCACTATTTCGAAACCAATATAAAAACCAAAAACTGGAGAACGGCATGAAGTAAGGATTCGGAGCAGAAGGTAGATACACTTACGAAGATGATAAGAACTCCAAACACTTTCAGCATTAGCCAACGGCTGTTCACCATACTTCCCCAGAATTTCACCAGTTCCCGCTGCGCGTCAAGTACGTTTGATTGGATGTCCAAGGTATCAGCATCGATGCGCTGTACTGTTTCCCGTTGTTCCGCCACCATGTTAGCAAGTTGCGTGAATATCTGGCCAAGTTCAGCTATGGTGGATTCTATCGATTCAATTGCGGTGGAACGGGATTGAATGTATGAGTCCTGGTCATATAAGCTTTGTTGTTCTTGAGCAGGGAGAAATGGTGAGGATACATACTTGTTGTTCGATCATCTGCATTTGCTGGTATGCGCCTTGTGCTCCCTCGCCCTCCTCCGCCGAAGTGAGGTCCAGAGCCAAGAGATCACCGTCTTGTGGGGCCCGACCTTTACCTTTCGAATCGAACCGACTCAGACTACCGTCGCCCATGGGATCATTACGCGACGGGTTGAACAGAAGAGAATCTAGACATGCCGTCAATAAGTCACAGCGAACGTGGGCAGTGGAACAGACTTGAAGGAGCTTGGTTTGCAGCGGAAGCGGTCGAATACATGAACTGCTCAGTCCGGTCCTTCGATTCTTTCATGTTCTGATTGCCTAAATTGAAGAGTGATCCACTATACGGCAAATTTGGATGCACACCTGTGTCCGCACTTCTAGGACATCCTTGAAAGTCATGCTAGTGGTAGCCAGCTTCCCTTGCAACATCATCACAATGTTGTTGTTATGCTCGTCGATCTGTTTCCCCTCAACGGTCTTCGTAGCACCCTGAGCATTCTGTTGCTTGCGATGGGCTTGCAGGGCAGCAATCTGCTTATTTATACCTGCAATATCTTGCTTGATAATGAAAGTCAATTCCTGAACAGAAGTCAGAACAGAGGTTATTTAGAGGATAGTAGGACCATACGCTAATCTCCACAGGCCGGTCGTCAAACAGGGTCTTGCGTTTCGCCACTGTTCACACCTGTAAGAATGAAGGCCAAGACAGCGATCGGTATGCTCACGTTGTGCCAGTTTATTGAGCTTGACTGAAGTCCCGCTAATATCTTTGCCGATAGCAGAGGCCATACGCGAGAACTCGCTCTTGCTACTGCTGGGCTTGCCATTGGACTGGAGTAGTCGTTGTTTCGCCTCGGAGCCACGAGCAGGTATTGAGGAGCGGCTGCGGATTGAGTCTACGCATGCTCTGAACTCGTTTGTGCGATCCTGGATGGGCATTACGTGGAAGACCGGGTATTGTGGTGAGGGACGGGGAGCTGCACTCAAGAGGAGCTCCTGCACTGCAACTTTCCTGTAACGTGGCGCACGTGACCCTACGCGATTGTCGTGCCTGGACCCTGAGGCGTTATTGAGAAGCCATATAAAAGTTATGGACGTAAATTGAATTGCTTCTTGCGTCGTGCCTGCATGCTCATACACCCACTCTCATTTTACACTCGCTCTTCCCTTCGTCTGCCCCGCTTACCCCACCGTGTTCCCAACTTTATATCTTCCTCCAAACGCTTCATGTCCTCTCCCAGAAATAGTCCCTTCCAAAGCTCCCGAGTCCTAGTTTTTGGCTCTGGAAATTTCGGATCCTGCTTAGCCTCACATCTTGGCGATTCGCAACACGATGTTTATATGTGGGCGCGCGACGAGTCCATTGTGAAGTACTTCAACGAGCATCACCGCAATCCGACCTACCTTCGAGAGCACCAGTTCCCCGCGAACATCACTGCTGTCGGACCGGAACTGCCTAGCAAGGATCTTATGGACACGATGGATGTTCTTTTGTTCGCAATCCCGACACAGTTCCTAAGGTGACTGCTATATTCCTCGTCAAGAACGCGATCTCACGATAAACCGTCGCATCAAGAGAGAATCTGACCATTTTGCATCCTCAACTCAATGCCATGAAGATGCCGCTGCTGATTTTCGTGAACAAGGGTATCGAAATAGGGACTCATGCTTTGACATTGGAGATCATCGCCGATACGTGTGGTCCCGATATTGCCAAAGCAGCGACGTTTATCGTACGCCTTTTTTCATCGTTGTATGATGCGGTCTGAGCTGGAGATTCACTTCAGTCGGGGCCTTCGTTCGCGAAAGAAAGTAGGACACGACCTCTGAAGAAAAAAGCGCGTCATGGCTGACCTTTTCACACAGTTGTCGAGCGACAACCGACATCTGTGTCTGTGGCTTCTTTCACGGAATCAGAGGCCAATAAAGCGTCGGCTCTTTTCCACCAACCTCATTTTCGTTGGTGGGAGCTTCATCTGAAGCACAACTGTGCACGTTGACTGATGATATGCCAAGCTATACTGGCGCAGATCCCATTGGTATCGAATTATCAGGAGCATTGAAAAACGTTTACGCAATTGCGTCGGGCATGTCGGACGGGCTAGGGTTCCAAAATAATACGAGAGCCAGTGAGTGAATATATGTACTCAGCTCTTGATGTTGGCTACGAACTTCGGAAACAGTGATTATCACTCGGGGATTGTCTGAAATGACATGTATAGGAACAGCATACGGTGCATCACCGTTGACCTTTCTAGGTCTCGCCGGTGTCGGAGATCTGTTTTTGACGTGTAGCTCTCCGAACAGTCGTAATTACACAGTTGGGTATCGACTAGGCAAGGGTGAATCGTTGGACACGATCATGAACACGTTGGGCAGTGTTGCAGAAGGTGTTTCAACCACGAAAGGTGTCAAAACCATCATTGACGAGTTGGGTGTCAATGCGCCCATCGCAAACAGTGTAAGTTTCCTCCAAACTGAATGGCCATCCAACTGATCAGCGGGGTTTTCAGGTATACGATGTGCTATACAATGGTGTGTAAGCCCGATGGTAATCATTTGAATGATCCTGACTGCTGGTCAAATCAAATCCAGGGAAGGACACCCGAGCCGCAGTACGAGAACTGATGGAACTGCCCCCATCGAAAGAGCTGGAACTACCGCCCACAGTTGGTGGCCCAGCGCGTCATTTGTTGAGAAAGTTGGGGTTGGAGTTGTGACTAGATAGACAATGTATTGACAAGTGATGTGAACGCGGTGAATAGATGTTGAGCAAGCGGCTGAATCAGGATGTCGGTATTTCGGAGAGAACATGCCACGTAAGATCGCTGACGAGCAAGATCGATCTTGAATCTGCCCACGCTAATTTTTTTTACTCGACTTTTTCCGGTGGTTCCGGTCACAAGTCAATCCCTCTCGTCGTGTTGCCCAGATTTCCGTGTTTTCTTTTGCCAGTCTGTCTTGTACTTTTCCCTAAATCCCGCTCCCATTCTCCCAGCTAAGCCCAAATGGTTTCTGCTCTCTGGAAGGCTTGTTCTGCGGGGGACCTCCAAGTTGTCCACGACCTCTTGAAGGACGCTACTACTGTTGACATCGAAGTCAAAGGTACGCCCGACATCTCTGCCTTCATCTTGCGCTCAGCCGAACCGCCCAATGAACCAATTTCTTGTTTCCCTACGTCAGATCACACTGGTGTTACTCCCCTCATCGAAGCAGTCAGGAATGGCCACGTCGACGTCGTAAGAGCCCTCCTGGAAAAGGGTATGCTCACTGTCTTTCTATGCGATCTGTGAACTTAATGCGCATTCCAGGCGCTGACCCTACAAATAGCTCCAGCCAAGGACCACCGGAACGGTACACATCGGACGCACCTATCCTAGAGTTGCTTAGCTCTGCGCTCAATGGAGCATCGAGCGGCCTCCCTTCTGAGCGGCCGTTCTACTCTCACGAGGCTAACGAAGACCCAGCCAAACGCTATCAATACGGACCTCCGCCACCAGCTGCGCACACCCATTATCCCAGCATCAACTCCGCCCCGCCTCCTCCCGAAGACGGTGTGTATTATCCCCAATCTACACCACAGATTGCGAGAGAAAATGTTGCGCCAGGCGGCGTAGGGAACCTCCCTCCTCCCGATATAGCAAGATTTATCCCTTGCAGATACTTCCCAGCATGTCGTTATGGTCCATCGTGCCTTTTCGCCCATCCTCAGCAGTACTACCCAGGATCGCTTCCTCCCCCTGCCCAATACGGGGCTCCCTATGATCCCATGAACGTCCAGCCCTATCCCCAAAACTATTACCCTCCACCCTCTTTCCAACCCAATGGTATGCATCCCATGACACCATTGTCTCCTCCGTCTGGACCCCATCTAGGACATGGACGTTCCCCCTCAGAGGTTGTTCTACCTGGGCAACCGCCGTTTAGCCCGAATGGCATCCCTCCTGTGCCCTATGGTTCGCTGTCCCCTGGTGCATACTCACACCCGGGTCAGGCGCCCGTTCCGATGATGATGACTCCCCTCCCGCCCCTTCAGCAACAAACCACTCTACCCCCTCACTCCCCATCTAATATGTATAATACAGCACCTCCCTCTGCCCCTCCTCATCATGTACAACACGACGGCACGACTCCATATCCTGTAACTCAACCCGGCAAGCCAAGCATGGTCCCCCAAGAATTGAACGGTGGTGCAAAGTCACCCATCTCCCAGGATGCCCCTGGCCCCAACAATCATCACCTGATGCCGCGCGAGGGAGCCGGTCACCATCGTCGTGGTGCACGTAGAGGTTCATTCAATGGACGCAAACCCCCTTGTTTGTTCTTCCCGACCGGACGATGCAGAAACGGGTATGTCAACTCAAGGCTCCCTTGCTGCGCTCTCTGATTTTTTGAGAACAGTGATGACTGCCGCTATCCTCACGTACTACCGGATGGCAATGGTAACCATCCTATCCCGTACTTCTCTGGACGAGGTGGTGCCAGGCCACGCCATCCGAATGGCAATGGAATTGCGGCCATCAACGAAAAACTCGCGAATCTGAGCACACGGGATGTATGTATAACCTCCTATAGTGCAAATCCTCTTTCTTAAACTTTGAAATGCCAGGATACTCCGGCACAACAAAATGGTGTTGAAGGGTCCAGTCGTTCGCAGTCGACAGATCCAGGACGCCCGCGCTTTCACCAGGGAGGCAAAAACGGGTATTCGCCGAATGGTGCCCGCCCCGACAAACGACCTTTCCCCGCCAAGCAACGTGTCCCTAATGCAGATGAATTTCCCGTTCTCGCAGGATCCATTACACCGCCGACACGTAGCCCAGGCTTAAACGGGATGCTGCCTAACGGCAACGGTCATGCTGGCTCGACGGCCGCTCAGGTCCTCCGAGCTCCCCCGCCGTTCCGAAAGGACGGTTCAAAAGAGTCAAGCACTCGCGGTACGACCCCGGACCCTGTCAAACCGGCAGCCCCTAAGGTAATGAAAGACATCTCCTTTGTGCTCATGCCCATGTTGATCGAGTGCATGCAAGGCTGAATCCGACGGAGTCACTTCCGAAACAGCCTCAACAACCTCCCACGAGCAGTTGGTGGCGAAGCTTCCCGTTTCGTTTGCCACGGTCGCAGCACCTGAAATGCCGAAGGAAATCACTCTTTCAGCCTAAAATTGTCAACCTCATCTTAGATTGTCAGCCCCTTGGTAGACGGCCGCATCAGCATCAGTTTCCAGTCCCATATTCGTCTTGGTTGTCAATTCACAGCACGTCCAAGCTACACACACACACACTCATACATCTTTATTCCATTCTTATCGCCATTGCTTTATCTCTTGTCGCTCATTACCAGCTCCCCGCCGACCATCTTGCATAAATTTTATTTCTTACACTTGTCCCTTCTTGTAGATACAATTGCTACCGTCTGTGACTGATGTTTTGATCTACCACCTCGATTTTCTGTTTCTCTGGGCTCTTTCCGTGAATCTCCTATAATTACTCATGTCACCCCAGCTCCATTATTATTTCATAATGACCAAGCATGCAAGTTCCTCATATCTACACCCGGCTTTGCGACCACCTCGCCGACTCTGAAAACATCAGCTTGTCCCTTCCCAAGAGCTGCGACTGCAGCATCCACGTCGTGAGGGCTGACAATGACAATCATTCCAATTCCATTATTGAAAGTGCGTGCCATCTCCAAGGGGTCAATTCCACCCTGTTGCATGAGGAATTTGAAGACTGGTGGCAAAGTCCATGCAGATGCGTCGACGTAGCAACCGAGATGTTTTGGAAGAACCCTTGGTATGTTCTCGATGAAACCGCCCCCAGTGATGTGGGACATGCCTTTCAGGAGACCAGCCTTCGCCGCGGGAAGTATCTGGGAGATGTATATTCGGGTGGGCTCCAGAAGGGCACGACCAAGTGTCATGTCACTGTCCCATGGACACGGTGACGTGTAGTGGAGTCCAGAAACGGATATGACTTTCCGAACAAGGGAGAAGCCATTCGAGTGCAGTCCCGACGACGAAATTCCGAGCAAGACATCCCCCACAGCGATATTTGGGGTCGGCAAGATGGAGTTTCGTTCAACAGCGCCTACAGCAAAACCTGCGAGGTCATAATCGCCTGCGGATAAAAAGATTGAGGAAAGGCAAAGATGAGAATATTTCCAAACATGCCTTCGCTATACATCCCAGGCATTTCTGCCGTCTCACCGCCAATTAACGCACATCCAGCCTGTCGACAACCATCGGCGATACCCTTCACCACCTGAGACGCGACGTTGACATCTAATCTGCTACACCCATAATAATCCAAGAAATATAAGGGCTCTGCCCCCTGCACGAGCAAATCGTTGACGGACATCGCCACAAGGTCAATGCCTATGTTGAAAATAAGTTCTAATAGCATCTGGTGGTCGGGATTTCACCTACCCACGAGATCATGAATCCCAACATCAACCGCGACTCGCAGTTTTGTACCCACTCCATCAGTACCACTAACGAGGACCGGATCTTTGTACCCAGTAGCTTTCAGGTCAAAGACACCTCCAAATCCTCCGATCTCAGCGTCCGCGCCAGGCCTCCGGGTTGAGCGCACGTATGGTTTAATCACCTCAACCAGATCGTTGCCAGCATCCACTGAAACACCTGCTTGGGCGTATGTCAAGCCGGTTGGCTTCGTATCACCTGTAGCACTCAAGGCCCTTCAAAAAATCAGAACAACCGACAAGAGAGGGTGATTGACAATCACACACCGATGGCCAATGTCCCGCCTGTAGGTTTTGCCTTCAAACGAGACGGTATCGACACCTAGGTAGGCAGCATCCAGTGCTTCTTGAATCGTAGGTGCATATGCCGTCACGGCTAACACGCGTCCACCCGCAGTCACGATGTCATTACCAGAGTTTTTAGTTCCCGCGTGGAAGACAACCACGTCTATACCATCGAATTCGTCACAGATTGTAAGAAATAGATAAATGACGTACTTGAGGGTGTCGGCTTAAATTCGATGGTCTTGCCTTTCGAGTATGTCCCAGGGTAACCTTGAGAAGCAAGTACAACAGAGACGGCAAAACCAGGCCGGACTGCTATTGTGGTCGAATCAAGGTGGTGCTCTGCGCATGCCTGAATCCGCCTCAGAAAAGGCGTCTTTCAGGAATAACAAAAACCTCACCATCAACACAGAAACCAGGTCAACATCTTCGCGTAGAAGAAGCATCAGAGCTTCTGTCTCAGGGTCTCCAAACCTGACATTGTATTCCAGAACTTTCGGTCCAGAGGGAGTAAGCATGAATCCAGTGAATAATATTCCAACGAAGGGGAAGCCTGCTTGCGCTTATGAGTATAAGAATCACCAGGATCTATCAGTACGCACCCTCTTTCCGCATGCCATCAATTGTCGGTCTCAAGGATTCCTTCATGATTTGCTCCATAATAGCAGGAGTTGCGATTGACGCAGGAGCATAGGCACCCATCCCTCCCGTGTTCAAACCGACGTCGCCATCACCGATACGTTTGTGGTCCTGAGCCGCAGGCAAAGGGAAGATGGTATATCCGTCAGAAAATGCGAGAACGGAGACTTCTGGACCGGTAAGCCGTTCTTCAATCACGACCTCGCTACCTGGATTTGAGACGGATTTAGCGACACAAAAGATGAAATTGTGAGTAGATATAATACAGACCCGCATCCCCAAACACATTGTCAACCATCATCTCCTTGAGGCCAGCGACCGCCTCTTCCGTCGTTTCAGGGATCAGGACACCCTTACCGGATGCTAAACCGCTTGCCTTCAGGACCACGTCATGTCCACAGATGTTGAGATATTCGATCGCTTCTTCAAACTGGGAAGATTTGAAAACGCGAAACTCTGCCGTAGGAATGTTGTGTCTGGCCATGAAAGCTTTTGAGAAAGCTTTAGAGCCTTCCATCCTGGCGGCGAGAGCGCTAGGCCCAAATACAGGGATGCCCACTAAGCAATATCAGCATATTCGTTCAATAAAGATGAGAATAATGGTAACCTTTCCGAAAGTAGGTCTCAATTCCGTCGACCAGAGGCTGTTCCGGACCAGGTACTACGAGATCGACCTATACGAAGCGTTAAGCTTCACGCAATTCTTGTAATCGAAGCTGTATACCTCATTCTTGATTGCGAACTCGACCAAGCCAGGATAGTCAGAAGGAGACAGGTCTATGTTGAACGTTTTTGGCTCTTGAGCAGTTCCACCGTTTCCTGGACAGACATAGAGACAATCTAAATGTTCAGATTGTGACAATTTCCAAGCGAGAGCATGCTCTCTGCCCCCGCTTCCAAGGAGCAGGATGCGGACGGCCATGAGCGGTAAAAAAGAAGTTGTTTGCGATAAGATTACATTTTTGTTGTTGATCAGTTTCTGCCGAGGACCCCGTGCACTGTCTGTAATAACAACTTGGTGACGAAATTGACAATTGGATTTCCCGCTTCAAGCCACTGTACTGCACGAAGGATAGTAGGGTTTGCAGTGAAATGCCAGCGTCAGTAAAGTGGAAATACGCGTATAAGGGAGATGGAAGGACCTTTTATGACAGAGTAGATTGAATGCTTCAAGCAATGGTATTAGCAGGGAATGCTCCTGACCCACAATGCTAGCCTGACGTCGAAAATATAAAGCGGACATTTCCACTACTCTGACATGAAGAGAAGGGCGTGGGACGGAGAAAGGAACGTTGTTGGATGCTACCCGTCAAAGACCAGATGACTGCCTGCAGGAGGGCACGTGGACCGGTGTAACATTAGCAGGCTTAGAGTTGGTAGACGTAACCCTTAGTTCTCATCCTCGCGTCGTGTGTTCTGCGGCACAATCACTTATTCCAGCGGCCTTTGCAGCGGCTAGAATGGACGAGGTCCGCCATCCAATGTATGCGGCAGAGCCGTACGAAGAGGTAGGTGTAGTATGTTTATAGGTTGCTTCCGTTATTCCTTAACAGTGCGCGGTCACAGGGAAGGGACGACTCGTCGGTGGCGTCGCCAGACGTTCTTGCCGCATTCTACAAGGATATGGAGAGAAAGGAGATTGTGGAGCGCAAGTTATCGAAGCGTAAATCAAATTCTGGCACGTCAATATGGTCCCGCAAATCGGTTAAACGATCGGCGACGGCACATCCCGTCCAGCCACCTGCCCAGGAGTCTCATCCTCCCAAGCCGGACAACGACCACAGCGACGAGCAGAGAAGGGGGGAGGAGGCACGGGAGAAAGAAACCCAGGAGGACAGCACCGACAAGCCTGACTGGGTCCCTCCGATGAATTCACCGCGGTCAATCATACCCGACTCGAAGGACCTACCAGCATGGTACAACAAGGACGCCTGGGCTTCCGTCCCCATTCCCTCATACAAGCTGAGGTATCTTATACACAATCCCGTTGGCCCCCGTTGGTACAAGAATCATCACCTCGTCCCCCCCTCAGAAACAACCCCTGCCGCGCGCCCGCCGTCCTTCTTCTCCCCTTCCTTTCCGCCCATTGCGTCCTCGTCAATCTCTCAAGACCGTTCGGAGGATGCAACAGGTTTGCCTGGTCCCAGTCGAACACCATCTAACTCATCTCTGCCGACTCCCAACTCGTCACAGACGCGCGTAGTGGACAAAGCGCGATCTCGTAAAACCTCACAAACAGCTCATGACAATGTAGATCTTTTAGACGTTACCGATCCTTGGGGGACGAATTGGCATCATCACTCTCCGTACGACATAGGACTCGGTAATGGGCCAATCTCAATAGACGTGCAGGACGTGAGTAATTTCCAGTCCCACACCAAGTCTACGTTGTTTATTGAATTGAGTAGGCGCTACACACTCGCTCAAGGCGTTCAAGCTTGACTGCCCAAAGCCGAAGGAAAGCAGCTCCATCGCCCTTGTCGCAATCCACGTCGGCAATCCACCTTCAAGCTCCACCTGACACTGGCGCTCACATACCACGGAAGCTCAGTAAACGCCGCACACCCACCATTTCTAATATCTTCGGAGGCCAACCACAGGATCCTGGGCGAAATGCAGTATCCTTACCTACAACCCCTCTTGAGACGCAGCCTCCAAGCACCAGTCTTCCCAAACGAATGTCTACTGCGCCGCCAGTAGGGCATATTATGGCAATGACCCAGGGTAGCTCGTCGAAGAAGGAAAAGAGAGGAAGTGTCCTGGGCCGCCTAGTGAAGAAGTTCAGCATTCTGAAAAAGCCTACAGTAGACCAAAGCAGAGCGCCAGCGACAGAGGACGACTGGCAGCACGTCATCTCAGATACTACAGGGCTAGATAATCCTCCACAGCGCGACTTTTTGCCCGAAAGGCAGCCTTCACCTGAGAAATTGCATTCTGACCCTGTCAAGCGCATCCCACCCCCAGCTATAGACGAGCCTGCAACGATACCAGACGACACTACAATGGAGGCTGATCGCTCTTCATCTATCTCTTTCGAGGCTCCGTTTTCCATCGGTCGACTAACTATCGCCAATCCCGATACACCAGGATCAGGAGAGACCACACCTGCGCAAGGGCAAACACCTTTACTCCAGGACTCCTATGACGTTCATGACTTGCACCACACACCGACCTCACCATCAACTTTTCCACCCTTGGAGGCAGACCCACCAATTATTCCAGAGAAAACGCCACCCCCACCGCCAACGAAAGAATGCATATCCGAAGCATCCCTACTATCATCACCGGTCAGTGTAAGACCCCAATCTTTGGACTTACAACGTCCTTCACTCCTTCAAAAAACTTCGACATCATCCACACCTCACGCTCCCTTGGTCGTCGGTCGCGCAGGCCGGAATTCTGTCAAAGAGGCCGTCACTCCCTTATACCCTTCCACGTCTTCGTCAAAAAATCCTTTGCAGGAGGCTGCGCAGCCTGCACCCCGTTCATTTGACAAGCCTCAACCAGGTCCTCCGCCTCCGAAGAAGATGCGGCCCATTTCTGTGGCGTCTTCTATCCCTTTCCCTGGTGCAGAGGCAGGAGGAAGAATCCAATCGTGGGCAGCCTATGACAACTCGCCGCTTTCAGCTGCCTCGATGTTGGCAAATCCGCCCACGCCTTATTCTAATGATATGCCGATGCCTATGACGCCAGAATACCCTCCACCAGCCTTGCCGCCGAGGCTGTCGACCGATATCCCTTCTGTTGCGCAGGTGTCTCGGCAGACGGAAACTTTCAGGCTCGTTCGAAGTCCGTCTGGAAATGTTTATGCTTCGAACGAGACGATCGTCGCAGGGGGTCAACAATGGGAAGTGGTGGGAGCCAGTGGAACCAAAGGGAAGAGCAAGGCCTCGTCTAAATCCAAGGATCGGCAGTCCAGAGATCGAGATTCTAAGATACCAGACTCTAGGGATCGGGACTCAAGGGACAGGGAATATAAGGACCTGGAGTACGGGGGTCGGGGTTCTAAAGATCGTGAGTCCAAGGAACGAGAGTCTAGGGATCGTAAGTCCAAAGAAGTAGAGTCGAAGGAACGAGAGTTGAAGGATCGGGAGTCAAAGGATCGAGAATCAAGGGATCAGGAGTCCCGCAGTCGGCGCGAGAAGAAACGCGAAAGCAGAGCCAGGGGTGAGCCCGAGCCTAAAGTGGATTCTCGCCATCGACATCGAAGCCAGCGAGACCAAAAATTACAAGCTGGGGAGCGCTCCACCTCGACGCCGAAAACAACGACACGAACGGCTGAACCAGACCTTCATCATCGCGAAACAAGTACGGTGCGCCAAGATGCCGGGTGGACCCATCGCCGGCCAGACGAACGGGAACGAAAATCCGAGCGGAAGCAGCAAGAAGCCTCATCTCACTCTGTCAATGTTAATAAAGCTCAGCCCGCACCACCTGCTCCCACGCCGGACGCCCCTCTTCCCCGCCCACTTGGGCGTCACCCTTCATTATCTGTTAGACCTACGTCTCAGCTCCCATCTGCAGACGAAATGAATGCTATGAGAGCTAAAGAGGCCTGGGATATGGAACGTCTCTGGAAGGCTCGTAGTATGCAAGGCGAGGAGTTGAACAGATACACGACCATCCCTTCAAACCACAACACCCCATTGATAGGAAGCCTCAACGATGGTCCTCAAGGTGCCATATACGGCTCCGGCCACACCGCCTTCGTAGTACAAACACCGTTTCACAGCCAGCATTCCATTTACCACTCGATGCCGACAGCACCTCCTCCCATCATATATTCTTCACCGTCATCTATCCCTACTGTTGCTCAACAACTGCCTCCCACTCATCGCCAGTCCCACTCACGGCTCTATTCCGAATCTATAGCGTCTGACCAGCAGTCGTATAACTCGTCGGTCCGCCCGCCCAATCCTCTACCCGAACCCCCACGCGAATCTATGTACGAGATCCCGGCTAGTGCCAGAACTTCTGACTACTGGTCAAAGTACGCTGGTGTAACGGCATCGCATTAAATTGTATACCCTGCAGCTATTCTCAAGGTAGCTCCCTGTACGGAGACTCCTGCGGCATTTATCAAGGTTTCCCACATATTTACTAACTGGACAAGAGCTGGATTCCTACCATTGTGTATCTCCCTCAACATATTATCAACTATCTCAGGTGTAGACCAATCTAATCTCTAGTACTGCCGGGTTTAGTTTCCTTTTTTACGACCAAAGACTTATTATGCTACAATAACCCATAACATTATCACTGCTACAGAGGAAAGGAGATAGGAAAAAATGTGAAAATGTGAACGTTAGCGAGATTGCTCTCCTGGGTACTGTGGGAAGGAAGGTATTGGATAGTCGTCCCAAGCAGTGTCACCATCTAAAAATCGTCTTAGCCGGCTTACTTGAGATGATAGGTACATAACAATAATCTGCATTTCGATGTCCATTGGAAGTTTGAGTAATTGTTGGCAAGTCCTCAAAGCCTGCGACCGGGTTGTAGTGAACATGTTGCCGTTGAAACCCAGTTCTTTGAGACCGTCGATTAATTCACCGAATTCGGAGCACCAAGCTAAGACTCCTAACTGTTCACAAATATCATGAGCAATGTATCAGAAGCAGGAAGTGATAGTGACATACTTGGCCATATTGCTTGTACCGTGCATAAAGAACATTCGGGGCCGTACTCAGAGCATATTCAAAAGCATCATTCATTTGAATGACTTCCGGGGCAGGTACGTATTCTGGTTGAGGGGGTGGTGGCTGCATAGGACGATGAGATAAGAAGACGGACAAGAAGATGGAATTTACTGGTGGTCTGCTTGGTGGATCTTGGAACCACTGGTAATTGGAATAATCCACGTCGCCACCTCCATCCACTACGTCTGTGCGTTTTCCGGCAAATTCCATGTTTGAACGTGAAGTTATATATTCTTGAGAAGTAGGGTTGGCAGTTTCTCGCCTGTCTTGAGAACGAGAATCGGGTCCGAGATGTTCGAATGCGCTGGAGTTGTGAGAGGTTCGTCGCGTCGAACTTGTTGTTGAGTGGGTCAAAGGTCCTGTGAGTGGACGAAGATCGGCGAGACGCTTATTTTCGTCAGATATTCACGCGAAAACGGAAGTGGAAGAGCCAACCTGGGAAATGTGATTTTCCTTCTCTGATTGCCGCTTGGGGCGAGCACTGGAGTAAATAGAATGTCCAGACGTAGATGGTATCGTAGATGTAGAGCTAGGAGGGATGGACGATCCTGCGGGACTGGGTCGGAGAGAGAGAGGGTGTCTTAAACCACCCTCTGTACTGAGTTCAAGTGGGGAAAGAGATGGGAGATAGTCCTCTGGCGGAACTAGGAGATGTGGAGATGGGCGGGATAACTCGGACTTTTGTTCCTGAAGCTCACTCAGTAGCTGGGCGTTGTGGCTTCGCCCTGTGAATGGCCGCAAGGGATTCTGTGAGAATGAGCTGAGGAGAGGGTACGAGGTAGGTGTCGCTGTATGGCCAACGGGGCAAGGACTTTCGTGATCAAAGTGACCAGAGGGTGTGGGTGCGTTTTGAGGAGTAGGTGCCTTGGGTTTTATGAACCTCGCTAAGAATGAGGTCGATTTTCCTGCTGCAGGAGTTGGGAGAGATGATCGGACTAGCCGAGTAAATGCCTTGAATCGGTTAACGGGGACAGGAGTTTGGAGTCGAGCTGGGACACTTGCTTCCTGTGGCGGCACGAATACTGTATTGCTCGCACTATAGCCGTCAACGGGGTTCAGAAATTGACGCAAGGACTCAACAGGGGAGGGGATAAAGGTCGGTGGCCGAGGGAAGTCGAAACTGCTATCAGCAAGCTGGATACGTTGGAAAGGAAGGGAGGATTGGGATGCTTGTCGCTTCTGTGACGAGCCTGGCGAGGAAAGGGATGCGGACGATGTCGAGGCAGGTGGGCCGGAGTCAGGATCAAGTCCGGTAGTGTCGAGTTGGATGGGGAGATCTCCGTGCGAGATGAGCTGGTAATCTTCTGTCCAGTCGTTCTCCACAGGTGATTTGTGGTGAGCCCCAGGGGAAGCCGCAGGGGGCTTGCGAGTCGAGCTGCTCAAGGAGCCACGGAGGCTGCGGGCGAGTCTCGACTGCAGAAACTTCTTCGAGGTAGACGTCCGGTCTTCGACAAGTCCTTCGATGAACTTGTGAAGAAAAGCAAAGTCTGCGAGACGTGGTTAGTTATGAACGTCCGGGCGACTAGTGGGTGCTGCAAGAGCACGGAAGGGGCGTGCAATCTATTAATCAATGTCCACAGTCATCTTGATTCGGCTCCTCCGGAGTCTCGCCTCGTGGTCCACAACAATGCCTCGATGCTCAAGCGTATCTCATGATTCTCATCGATAGCTAACAGTTTCATTTTGGAAATACTCGATATACACATGGGTAAAAAGGACTTCATAGATTTGAAAAACAATGCTCAGATATCCAAGAGGTTCCCCTCTGGAGGACCATTTACCACACCGTTCCACCTTCTGAAGATCTTCTTGAACTTATAACCTCCAAAATGCGTATGTTCCAAAGCTGAGCTTCCGAGCACCAAAAGCCAGACGAGGAGGATGCCCAGGTCCCCAAAGCGCGCATAGGGTGTGCGCCGGTCATCGAACGGATACTCAATCCCCAGAACTTTGACCCAGGATCCGAGACCGACTTGAGTGAAGTCCCGGAATCCTCCTCCTGCTACGCCGCTGACGCCCCCGTCACCTCCATCGCACCACAGAACCATAGTTCCTAATTCTTCAGCACGTTGTCTAGCTTGCTGCCACATAGCGTTGCCAATGGCGATGTCCCATGTGCGCGCAGGCGCCAGGATCAAAGCAGGTTTCGAAGCTAACTCCGCGAAAAGCTTGGGGTGCGCAAAATCGAGACAGATAGAAGTCGTGATGGGGATGGGGCGGGTGTACGCTGGTGCTGGGGCCCAGTCGCTCTTATTAACGTCCTTGGGGTGAGTTAATTCAAGAGTAAAGATGCTGGGAGGCACTTTGGAATGGGACAAGGAAAAGGATTCAGCAACTACGAGCGCCAGTCAGTAACAAAGAACTCCGTGACAGTATGTCCAAACGTACTTGGGACAAGATGACGCTTGTGATACACGAGGTGAGGTGAGTCAGATGCTTGTGATATGATAGCGATGCCCGTGCGTCGAGAGCTGGTGTTCCGCTTCGGGTCAACAAAGGCCTCTTCAAACGAGACGCCAATGATCGAGCCATTGACAAGTTTATGGACTTTGGCAAATCCTTCTGCCTTCTCAGCTTCTGTGTTGAATGTCACCGCGCCTTCTGGCCAAAGCTGGATTTTCGCAGAACTTGCGAGCCTCTGGCTCTCTGCGATATAATCGTTGATGGTAAGACTATGGCGTTTGTACCGCTGATAGGTGGGAAGGACACAACCGACACTGAGTGGGGTTGTGGCCGGTGGAATGACTGGTAGAGGGAAGTTGCTGAGTACCAAAGATGGCATAGCAAGTAAAGCCAAAAGGGAGGTAAGGAGCAGTATGCTGCTCGAATGGGACAAGTGCCTGGGTTGTTTAGCTGCAGGGGCAGCGTGTGTGATCAAGGGCTCGTCTGGTTCTTCTGTTTCTCCAATATACCAGGCCCCGATAGCTTGCGAACACACGACAGACCATGCAGCCACAACCCAGTCATTGCCCAGAGGTCCAACATAAGGCGCCATCCAGCCATAGAACCCTCCACCCATTGTAGAACTCCATGCAGAGAGTCGACCCACTGGACTTACGAAAGACACTGTGAACCAGAGTGTTGTCCAAAGCGCTGGGAAAAGTGTGATTTGAGACCAGGTGCCCGTAAACCGGGTACACATTCGGGTGTCGATATAGACCATGGTTACTGTCAGGAAGGATGTGATCACTGACAATAACGAAAGGATAACGATGGAGACGCCTGCGGTGGAGAGTGCATCGAGGGAAGGCGATAACCTGGAAAGAGCTCCACCAAACGCAATGGCGATTGTGAGCAGAATAGTATTTCTGGTGGCATGCTCTGCTGGGAAAATAAGCCGGCTGTATACAAGCAACGTTGTGAGAGTTAGGACGATGGGTACCGATGACGGTGTCGGACTGAGGGCCAAAAAGGATAGAAGAAATGAGAGTACGATGAAGAAGACATTAGGGTAGTCATGAAAAATGGCAACTCGGAGGTTCATCTTGATGATGGGGTCCAGGTTTCAGAGGTCTGACACTGGATGCAAATATCGATCTTCTTGGGACAAAGACGCAAGAATTATCGAAAAGATATTCCATTTGTCAAAGAATATTGAAAAGATATTGAAGATCTGGAATAACCTTTCAATATTTCTTGAATCTTTTCGTGGCAGTTATCGTTCTTTGTTTCCAGTGTGAAGGTGTCAGACAAGGGGTCTTAAGCTGTTTTCTGGGCGTCTATACTGCGGCTTCTGCGAAGCACTTCGAAGGGTCGTGACTCGTGAATCTCAATCAGGCTCTGCGCAGCAAGAAGAGGTCAGGCGGTCAGGCAAACAATGTCGAGGCTGCAAAGGGCCCTTACACCTTATTGAATATCTTTAAGTTATTGTGGCCAAACCAGGTAACTAGCTACGAAAACTGATTCCACCCCGCCAATTTGCAAATAACATGGTCAGACCTATCTCGTATCAGCCCTAAGTAATGTCGATGCCATCATAGACACCATATTCACAACCTGATTCAACCG
This sequence comes from Lyophyllum atratum, assembly GCA_014905825.1. Classification (NCBI taxonomy): domain Eukaryota; kingdom Fungi; phylum Basidiomycota; class Agaricomycetes; order Agaricales; family Lyophyllaceae; genus Lyophyllum; species Lyophyllum atratum. The sequence goes on along the minus strand of JACGCN010000115.1, from coordinate 2,309 downwards.
CAGAATGCACCAAAACGGAAGCCTGCGCCGACTGCATTTGGGGAAAGCCAGCTAACAACAAGACCAATCGAAGGTGGTAGGGATGTCCGTATGTGATAGGAGCACACTCCTGAACCTAGATGCAGGAAACCAAGACTGGTGTTGAGGGAGAGAAGGCAGCGGCAGCGGCAAGGGCATCGGAGACGTTTGTACTGAATATTTTGCGTATCAGTGTAACAATGCGTAGCCGGCACTGGAGAATCACATACCAAGTATGGATATGGGTGGAACCGCGCTTAGTCGATAACTGGTGGTGCAAATGGATCGCCGCTCTGGTCCATCACTTGGCCGCCTATAAGGGCGTCGACACCTTCTATCTGTGATAAATCATGCGAGCTCTCCATGCCGAGACCATCAGGTCCGAGAGCAGAGATATCGAGCTCTATCCCCTCTCCTGTAGTCGCCTCCACAGCCAGATCCATGGCAGCATCCATGCTTTCATCCAGGGGCTTCAAAGACGCGTCGAGCGCGTCGCCCGCCTGGTCAACACTGAGCTCTGAAGTATTTTGCAGAGATATTGAAAGTTGCGGTTTCGGCGATGGTGGTTTTGATGCAATATCGTCTTGCGTCGCGGTGAGGTCATTGATTTCAGTTAGCTGGGTTGCTTCAGGAGGGTTTTCGGGGAGAGCCTCGTCTTGGTCGATTTCTTCGTCTCCTTCGACAACCTCTGCTCGTCAGGCAGAGGTGCCAAGGGTTCGTCTACTTCGCCCTCATCATCACTAAATTGCTGGGAACTTATTCAGTGTTGGTTCACCAGGCCTTGGGATCGAAATACCTGTGTCTTTTCAGTGTTAATCCACTTGTAGACCTTGATGCTGGAACCAGGAGCCCTGTTCTCCGGAAGGGTCCACACTTTCTCCCAGCAAGGCACAGGTTGCATCAACTGGCGGCCGAGCAGCCTCTGTTGATGCGGCGCTAACACCTATTCTTCGCCTTGTAGCCATTTGAGAGGTAGAATGCGAGACGGTCGATATCTTAAGCCCGCGCAGGTTCGGCAGAGTAGCTACAACTGAGAGACCTACGTGTTGTGGTTGTTTTAACTTCAAGCTGTGATCAATTTGCAGATGGGTTAGGGTTTGTTAAGTAGCACCCTCTCCACAAATTAGTGGACTAAAGAAACGCCAGACAAAAACCCGATATCTGCTGCTGCTATCTATGCATAGTCCGGAGGGAAAGTGTTTAGTAAAGATGAGCTCTAGTTTGATACATATTTAAGTGCCTTGGGCCCGAGACTGCACCCCTAGATGTGCGACGTCAATCACGCTTGTGCAGTTATTGTGAGCGAAGTATTGCTATAGTAATAACTCATAGTAGACGAAGACAGCCTATGGTCTGTCTAAAGCTCCTTCTGTTTCAGGTAAGTGATAGTGTGTTTATCGTGATGAAGGGGCGGAGAAGTTTAGCTTAGGTTATCCCACTTCTTCAGCCCAGAGCAGGACGTCGGTCTGTGTCAGTGATTCATCAGAGAGCGGGGACTCCTATAAAAGCGTGCTTGGTATTGACTAGAAACTAAGCGCTGATCGGCGTACCGCTGATCTTCTCGAGGGGTCCACTTGCCCGCTCTATATTCCTTTCGTCAAAACATCTGGTTTCGTGAATCAAGACCAACGCACCTGTACAGCAGTCGTGCGAGGTCTCCCGTGTCAGCGAAGCAATCCCTGTCGGTAGGTCTTCCATAGATTTACGCATTTCCGCAAGTTTTGCCTCCAAGGCATCGCATTTGCTTGATCTACGTGAAATGGGGTTCAGAGTCTCGAGTTGATGTAGGCTTACGAGTGCAAAGCCTCAGTCTCATTTCTTCGAAGTTCCATTGCCGTCGCATCATAAGCTCGAGGTTACCCCTTGCCTGATAGTCATCGTCAAAATTAGTAGGGATATCTAAGAGTCCACACACCTGTACTGGTCTCAGATCATTTGCAGCTGCCATTATTCTGACTCAGAACCGTGATCCATTCAACGTGTCTGTGCCACTCTGGAGGGTCTGCAGATGCCATACTAGGAGGAGGCGCAAGAAGCGAAGAGGTCAAGGAGGAAAATGTGACAAGAAGGGAGCGCAAAACGGCAAGAAGTGCTGGGCGACGATCTGGAAACCATGTAAAGGTGGATAATGTGCGCCTGGGCAGAAGATATACCTGCACTGGGATCCGCAGGGTATAATTGGTTCCCGCCTAATTCTGCCAACGAGGGAATTTTCTCCTTGACCTGAGTAGGTTGGTCTCAAAGGTTGCGATGCAATGCATTACAAAAAGACGGGCGCACAAACCACTGGT
>JACGCN010000114.1:0-41825 GCA_014905825.1 Lyophyllum atratum | reverse complement strand
AGCAAGCACTGGAATCCCATGAGGTAATCGAACTCCAGACGTTTAGTGAGAGGAAAGTATGGATTGAAGAGAAGATCAAGGTGCGTACAATTAATTGAATGTGTAGCTTCTCTGCTCAGGTTATTCTCAGTCCCTGGAGAAAATGCCCCCCATCGAAGTTTTCGCTGGCTTGGATGCGGTCCGTGTCTCAGCCGAACACGTCCCAGGACTGATCACCCCCCACGAACTGAAGCAGTGGATCACGGAACATGATACGATCGAAAAGGAGACGAGCAATTTGATAGAGGGGAGCTTACGAAGCTGAGGCAACTTACCAAAGGTCGGCTATTGCCCATGAACGCGACGTCAAAAGCTAAAAGTAAAATATCAGCCGCAACACAGCGAAATCTATCCCCAGCAGATACCGACGTTATTGAACTTACGCTCACGACTATCTACGAACTCGATAAGTTGCTCCATCTGCTACGCGACCGATCCGAAAATTTGGAGCTGCTGGGGGTGAGGCTAAGCTGGGAGGAGAGTCGGATTGCTGGCTGGGTGGATCGCCGGAAAATCCTGCAAGACCTCCAGACGTTTCTTGACACTCGCGCAAGATGGACTCCATCTGTCTATGAGAACCCTCCGAGGGCGGACGAGCCTCACGATCCCAGACGTCGGAGCTCAGTCACCTCGTTAGCGTCAGTCGCTTCAGACAGCTCTGTCACCCCATCGAAATTTTCTCGTAGCGCTCGTTTCAAGTTGGCAGAACTACTTTCTCGTGACGCTGCCCAGTTCGCCGGACGAGTGACGAGCCTTCGACATGGGAAGATAGCAGCTGCTGGCAAGGTGCTCGATAAGCTGATAGATCACAGCCGCAAACCTGTTCCGGAGGAGCTCCTGGATGAGCAAGATAAGCTGGAAGAGAAGGGAATACGGACATGGAACACGTAGGCAAGTTTGCCATGAATATAGTCATGCAATGGAGAAAGTACATTCCGCTTCACGTCATTTTATGTCCATCAGTATTAAATTTCTTGGACACAGGGCTGACGAGATTTACGTTGAAACCATGAAGGACAGATTGTCAGCACAGAATCTGTTTGAGGAGATCGAAACGGCAAAACTTCACCACCCAACCTCTCGCCAGAGCGCATCTTTCGTCTCTCGAGCAGACGCCTTGGTCAAACGGCTTGCTCTGAGGGGTAACCCCGCCTCGTCATCAAGTACTTTCCCCCGTCCAGAACATCCACTCTTTGGTGACCAGAAGGACTTCAACAAGATGCTTGCGCAGTCCCTTTCCTCGGAAATCGCTTCTACGACCACTATAGCGCACAATGTTGACGGGGCAGCCAAGGCTTACCGCACAGCCTTCGAGGCAGTCAAACGCGTAGAAAATATGATCACTACAGCCCAAGAATTGTCGACCATATTTGCCAGCATCGTCACTCGTATACAGGAAGGTGTCTCCGCTGGAGATGGTGATGGCTCCCCTCCGAATCTTATGGCCGAAGCATGCTTAGAGCCTTCCCGCCACTCTGCATTTCTCGCCCTTCTCCCTTCAATCCTTACGAAAATGCTCTTGCTGTCCAGAGCTCGACTCAAGTTCTTCGAAACTCCCTCCCAGCCATTCTTGGTTTAGATCTTCCTGGCATTTCCATGGAGTTCAAAGCCAACGCTGGTGCTGAATTCCGACGTTTAGGCGCTCTCCAAAATCAAGCCCGGGAGGCATGCGACGACGTCACAGCGCGAGGGAGCAGACTACGGGAGGCGCGAAGGATCCAGGGGGGTGATTGATAGAGATTTGAAGCACTTGGGAGACGTCAGGCAGGAGATCATGATATGATGGAAACACAGCGTTGGCGCCAGGTCTCAGGTCGTGACAGTGAGCTTCCTACGCCAGAGAGTTCGCCAGCAACGCCTCTACCTACCAAATTGTCACATTCGAATTCGTGGCTGAGATTGTACATCTGGGCTCCCAGATAGCCCAGGAAATCGACCTGCCATTGGTATCTCTAGACGGCGTTTTGGAAGAGCCACTAAAGCAATGGCTCTTGAAGGAGGCCTCACTGTTAAAGGGGCTATTGGATGGGACGAAGGAGATGGCGGAGCTACTAAAATCGATTCAGAGGCAGGCCGACGCCATGGAATCTATCCATAGCGAGTTCAACGACATACAGCTGCGCTTCGAAGACGCCATTGAGCGGGTCGAGTCATGCATAGATGAAGTCCTTTCCAACCGTCTCGTGAACGGTGACATTCCGGAGGCCAAGGTAGACTTACAATCCAGTCTAGAACTGGCGCGAGACGATGTTACCAAGTTCGTTGGTGGCCTAGTCGCTCGAATACCATTCGTCAACCAGCACGTGAACTCCGCTTCGGTCAGCTTGACTTTCAACAAGAGACGCAGTACACCAATGGACCCGAAATTTGGACGCCCGACATCCTTAGAACTGCCATTCGACCTGGCTGTTCTTGATGATGCAGTTCGGAGTGACTCCAACTCATTCGCAATGAAACTCAACGGCCGCCTTGAATGTTTGGTCCAGAGGCTGGCACACTTCGATCTAGCACGCATGGCCAAGGAACTTGACGCTGCCCTCGGTACTACCACTGAGGATATCAGCAAGGTCAATCGGGAGCTTACGACTTACAAGTCCGTCTTATCAGATCTTCTGTCCCAGCACGGTGACACCACCAAGTCCTTAAACACCCTGTTAATGGACGCGCAGAGGACCGCACAAAACGATCGCCCGCGAATTGCATGCTCATTCTCGCCTATCCGCGAACTTCTGCGGAAGATGGATGCAGTTCCTGGAGTGCATGATGCCTCTGTACGCGAGGTTCTCTATGTTGCTCGACGCAGAGCAGTTGACAGTGCCGAAGACCTCTGTAAAATCTGGGAGAGCGATATATCGACCTTCCTGGACGCAATATTACACGAGCAGAAAGTTGAAGCTACAAGGCTAGAGCAACTTCGGATCGCAGAAGAGCTACGCCAACAAGCGGAGAGAGACCGAATTGCGGCTGAGGAGGCGGAAAGGTCACGGGTGGAACAAGAAAGGCTAGAAATCGAGAAAGAGGAAAAGCTGAAAGAGGAGCGGAAGGCAGAGGCTCTTCGGCAGCAAGCAGAGCAGGATAGAATTGCTGCCGAGCAGGCTGAGGTAGCGCGACTTACTCGTGAACGTGTCGAGGCGGAGGAGCGTCGACGACTAGAGGAGGAACGGCTGGTCGAGGAAGCGCTGATACAGGCGGAGAACGATCGGATTGCGGCAGAGGAAGCTGAGAAGATTCGTCTACACCAGGAAAGGCTTGCCGTAGAGGAGAAACTACGGCTCGTGGAGGAAGAGTTGGCTGCAGAGCGCCGTCTCCAGGCTGAGAGGGATCGCATTGCTGCAGAGAGACTCGAACAAGACCGAGTGCAAAAGTTACTAGACGAGGAACACCGGTTAAACGCTGAAAAGGACCGTATCGCTGCTGAACACCTCGAGCGCGGAAGGGTAGAGCAGCAATTGGCTGAGGAGCGCCGACTTCAGGCCGAGGCTGCAGAAAAGGCAGAACGGGAAAGGCAGCAGACGAAAGCTGCTGAGATGAATCGTCAGGTGGAGGAGGAACGAATAGCCAATCAGCGTCGCGTCAGAGAACAGCAGCTTGCCCAGGCTAAGGAAATCGCAAACAAGGAAGCAACTGGGCTCCAGCGAATGCAGAAGGACCTAGCCCTGAAAGGACGAACGAAATCGACAGGAGCCACTCTGCAGATTCTGAAGGCGAGACCATTGGATGAAGAAGGTGCGCGTTCTTGTATTCGTCCCTGTCTCGGCCCGCGTGGTGACCTACTTCCCAGATATCTTCGGTCTGCGCATTGCCCCTTCTGAAGGTCTTCCAAAAACGAAAGAAATGACTGATCTCCAAGCTCAGTGCCTTGCATTCCGGAAACGACTGCGTTCGATTAGTATCAACGAAACATGCCGCCCCAAAAAGTCATCTGCCCACCTCCCCAACCTGGATCAGCTAAGGAGGATGGCGCGCGATTTCTCTAGTATCTCTTCTGGCGTTTCCCTCCTTCCATCTTCGGTACCAGACTTTTCCGTTGACGTAGAGCTCAGGTCACTAAGAGCGGAACTCGAAGCCTCTGCTGAACTGATGAAACGGGTCGAAAAACTAGCACAGCTAGCGGACGAGATCCAAAAATGCGATGCGGCCCTGAGCGACTTTCTAGAACACATCGATAGCTACCCTGCTCCACCGAAAGGCATCTTGTCTTCTTCCCATAGATCCCTTCTGGCTGCGACACCGGAAGAGCAGCTAGTTGCGCGTCTTTCCTTCACTCGAGGTGCAATCGAAAGTATGATTTCTAAGTTTGCAAGTGTTTCGAATGATTCCCGAGCGCTTGCGGAGAAGACGCGTATACTCCAAACTTGGAGCGAGCTAGAAGAGATGGGGAACGACCGTCTGGGCGGCAAGAAGTCTCGACCGCCGAGCACCATTAGCTCACGTCCCAGCTCAGGACGAAACAGCAGTGCATCGGCAATCAACACCCGTTCCACAAAGAAGACTAGTGGATATTCGAACCTCTCTGCATCGTCGACGTCTTCTCAGAAACGGCTTCTCGTCCCCAATCATCCCACTCCTCGCCGCGCGGTTTCTGGAGGTTCTGCTGGACCTCCAAGTCGCCCATTGAGCCAGGTTTCTAACTTGTCGTCCAACCGGGCTGTCTCGGGCCCTCTTGGAGTCTCCCTCCATAACTCGACGTTTGCATCCCGACAGCGAACGTCGAGCTTATCTAATTCAGTCTCTACTCCAGTCAGACATCCATCTACCACACCCATGCGGTCAAGAGCACAGACTGCACAGCACCAACGGGCTTCCTCACCGACAGGCTCAGAGGCATCGTCGTATTCTCGTTCCGCTCGCACCCATACTCGGTCGTCGACGTCCATGTCATCTTGGTCGCGAGCTCCCAGAAACTCCCTATCCTCCATCGCACCCATGCTCAAGGGCGCAACGCCACCGAAAAAATCTGCAATCCCAAGGAAAACTTATGTTGCCGACCCACAAAACAAACTCGATGTTGCGGTTGGGGATGTCGTCAACAACCTCTCGGTAGGTATTAACATTGAAGGAGTTTCGGAAACTTGGAAGGACCAGAGCGGCAAGTATTGGATAGGTAATCAAGACCCCAAACTTTGCTTCTGTCGAATATTACGTTCACAGACGGTGATGGTTCGAGTCGGGGGTGGGTGGAGTGAGCTTTCAAAGTAATTTTTACCTGCACTCCCTCCTCCCCATCCTAATCTCATTGACTCGACAGGTTCATAAAGGATCACTTCGCGGATAGCTTCCGTTTACTACCCGAGTCTCCACCTCGCCCAGGAGCGCAAGAGGAGAGATGGATTAGCTCGACTACGCTTCTTGAGGCACCTGCTGAAGTCGACTCACCACCAGTTCCCCCGCGTACCCCTGAACCAACGATGCCTTTTGTGCCCTCTTTCTCTCTATCGACGCCAAGTGGGCAGAGCCCCCGCTCTATGAAGTCCGCCTCAAATTCACCATCCGCGAAGGGATCTCCTGGATTGACCCCCCTCCAGTTTATGAGACGAGCAGATATGGAAACCATTTTACGACCTGTTACCCCATCCAGACCCTCCACTATACTTCGTCCTCGGAGCACCGTGCCTCAGACTCAAACACCTGCCAGAAATTCAGTTTGGCGGCCCTGATGGATTTACGAATTACATGTCCTGTATCACTGACAGTATCATATACTTATAGATGAGCAAATCATCATTTAATCTTCGAGCTAGACAGAGATCAGCTGTGTTCTTCGCTTTGTATCTAATTACCTTCGCTCTCGCGACCAATTCATTCCATGATTCTTTGTATTTCCATGGGTTGGGCAATGCTTGAAGGTATCGAGTGCGACTATAGTAGTCCGATCCATAATAATAGTACGAACAAACGAACGTGGGTAATTAGCTTCTGTAGTGCAGTATCAAATGGTCCCCTCCCTCTTCATCTTCACTCTTTTCGAGGGACGAACCCCTGCTAGTACATTTTCTTTGTCCTCCTCCTCGACCGCGTCACTCCTACGTTTCCTCGCCGAGGTAACTCCATGCGCCCGTGTATTGTGTCGTTTGAGAAGGTCTTGGCGAACAAAGGCGGTAGGACATATGCTGCAGACGTACGGCTTCATCCCGCTATGGCTCAGCTCATGACGCTTGCATTCGTTGTTACGAAAGAACTGGGAGGGGCTGAGAACTTGTTAACGCTCTTTCAAGACGATAGACGAGAAATCAACTCACCAGAAAGCGCATGCAAATGGTCGGTGATTCAAGTGAGAACCGACGTGTATCAGGATATGATCTCGTCTCTTATTGGTCTGAGAGCATCCTTGGACGTAGCATCTATAATCCTCCACGAGCTCCCCTCGAGTAGATAGCTTCCCTACAAAGGACAGCAACCAGTTATTATCGTAAATCCGTCCTGGGTTGCGAACGACATAACGTTCAGCTTTGGACCGTAGCTCCTCGAGATCGATGCCTTGATGCGCATTCAAAACCGGTGTACCGAGATCAAGGCTCAGTGGAGGGTCTTTTTCGACTTTGACAGCAGCAGAGTAAGAAGGGAACGTCTCAACAGGAGGTTGAGTCAGCTTAGGTTGCCTGGACTTCCTTTGAGTGTGCTTTAAAATCGGCGCTCTTTTCTTTAGCCGAGGGCTTGGGAACGGAGAAGAACTGGACTGTGCGTGATCTGGGAGCTCGTAGTCGCTGTTATCATCTTCGAACTTCATTGGAAGAAAGACGCCATAGTGAGCGGGGCTCTCTGCATGCATCTCATTTTCCTTTGGGTCGATGACGATATCGTCCGGGACGCCGAGCTGATTGTCGTCTCGCATATCCGTTTCTGACGGGAGAAAGCCATCAAACATATTGAGGGACGAGATACCAGACGTGGCAGACCTGGAGAGAAGGAAGGGATCCTGTATTTGAACAGTTTCGTAGAGTGTTCCGGACACGGTATCTGCAGGATTCACAGCCAAAGAAGGTCCCATCCAAGTTTCAGCAGTTTTGGTTCTAAGACCACGAGTGATGTCGCCTTCGAAGTCCGGCAATACTGGCCAGGATGTATGCTTAACCCCAAGAAGTTCTTCCAACAATGACCCCTCCGATCTCGATGCCGAGTCCCCTAGAGTGGGAAAAGAACCGTTCGATTCCTGTGCCATGTACTGAAGGGCCAAGCCTGCTGTGTCTGATAACTGCTGCGCTAGAACATCGACAGACATTCCTGAAGCAGCGGCAATGGAATCGAAAGTTGTGTCCGTCGCGCCATCTAAGTGTGGATATTGCAGCATCGCACCCTGGCTGAGAGAGCAGGTCATATCGATAGTATCCAGAGTACGACTTGAGACGGGGGACGGAGACCATGTCTGTGGCAGCCGATAAAGGCAGCTAAGATCCTCTTGTCCCATGCGTTCATCGCCTAGTTGGGTTTGGAGAGCACTGGTCTGAGAGAGGTCTTGAGCTGCGGAATCCCAAGCTATGTTATTCGGCTGCTTGCATTGCGGCTTGATGTGGTCGTGAAAACGTTCAGGACACGTTATCCCTAAGCCGGCGAGGCGTGAACTAGAACCAGAAAATGAAGTCGTCCAGATTCGACCGTTCGATTGGAAGTCATTGTCTTTCTCGTCTGAGCGAGATGCTGGGAGGAAGAGATCGAGAAGGCAGGAGGTCTGCAGAGGTGATATAGAGGAATATTGGCTAGTTTCGTTGTGCGACGCCAGCGTCAGACGATTCAGGTTGGGCAAGTCGTTATTGAGGCTATTAAACGTGGGACATCGAAAGTGAGCCATGCCTGAAGCCATAATTATCGAGAGTCGTAGAGTAGATATAGAAAATGGTGAGACAAGATTAAATAGTAGGGACGTCCGTCAAGGACAGGAAGATATGGTTCCAGGCAGAAGGTACAAAATACTATATACACAACTTTCGGATATCGCCGACAACCAGCATGTCGCCTCCTTCTAGGGGGTATATTCAACTCTCTGTTGCTATCTCCCATCCGAGCTCCCTCCCCGCCCAAAAAGGGACAACGCTGTGGTCATCCAAGACATACTTATCCTCAATTATGAACTTTCCAGAGCGCGGCCTTTGGAGGATAATCCTGGAATTGCGATCTGAAGAGATTGCTTTTTTATAAAAAGCTCTCCCAAAGCCGCTTACAAACCCATCGAGTCTATCGAGAGCATTGAAAGATTCTAACAGGTGAGCGACGAGAGGGAGCAGGATGGGAGACGTGTAGATCCCTGCTGCGCAGCCATGGGATGGTGTACTTGTAGATTTGGTATGTGGCAGGTGAGGTGCGGAATCGGAACCGAGGAAAAATCGTGGATGCCCTTGCCATATTTGTTCAGTATGTTGTTCATCGAAGGAGTCAGGTATACTTACCTTCAACAATAACATCTCTCAAAGCTGAGCGGTCGTCTGGGTATTTGGCGACTGGTTTGCAGTAATTCCAGGATTGGCCGGCCCAGTCATCCACGGTGAGGGCAAGGTGATGAGCAGTAATGGTGCACGCTACAGTAGGACCACATGATTTCACGGCCTCCACTGCAGCACGCGTTGTTGCATGTTCTAGGACGATGCGAAGTCTGGGAAATGTCGCATGGAGTTTTAGAAGATGGGGAAGGAATTTGGGCTCAGCATTGAGAATATGCGTGTTCTGTGCACTGTAATGTTAAAAAGTGCCTGCTAAGGCGGTGAAAAGCAGCACGAACTGCAGACGCGTCTGATGGGATTTCGCCATGCAAGTTAAGGACCATGTCGACTTCTTGCATTACTTCGAAGATGGGGTAGTATGTCTCATATGATTCGATACCTCCGTCTGAGTTTGTTGTTACACCTCTTGGGTATGATTTTACACCTACATGATGATCCACATCATGAGAATATCCAAGATTGTGGACGACGTAAATACATACCAGAAACACCGGCATCTTTGGCTTTTCTGATCTCTCCCGGAGTAAGCTCTGGAGAAAGATATAGCGTCATCAGGTATTCAACACTGGGGTCGAGTCTCTCCAGCTCTTTCTTATATTCAAGTGCTTGAGCGGTTGTCGTGATCGGGGGTTTGAGGTTTGGCTAGGCAGTTGTTCATCAGGATATGGCAGACCCACAACAGATAAATCAAGACATGCCATAACGTATGCGAGATCAAAACCTCCTTTTTTAACATGGGGAGTAACTAAAGCGGCGAGTGATCCCTGCCTCAGGTGGACATGGAAATCGGCGGGTGAATTGACAGAGATAGTGAAGGTCATAGAAAACCTGAATTTCTGCTGATGGGCTTCTCAGAAATTTATAGAATTCATGACTTTCAGATACGCACGTAGTCGTCGGTTAAAGTAAGGGAGATGGACAGAGATCAACTTGGTTTACAAGACACTATGCCTCATCCGTAGCGCTCGATCATGATCACGATAAGATTGCGATAAGATTGACGTGCCGTTGCGACCACGTGATCAAACGCGTTGTGGTTCAATTTGACCTCAGGCTGAACTTGTGAAGTCTAATCAACCACCATCCTCCTTACCGACAAACCCATCTCGCGTGCTTCTCCTCCACCATACCACGCCCGCGCACAGAAACAAGGACCAATTGCAACGACATTTACTACAAATGGTTGCCGCAGGCTCCATCACCGTCGCAGGCGCATATTTATCTCTTTGTTGACTGTGGACAGCCGCTGAAGTAATCGATTTTACAGTACGCGTACGACCGCCTTCGGCATGGGAGGCAGCCCGCTTACCGGAACCCTGCTATGATTCCGCTATCCGTGGAGATGGCGCGTTGTCTACACCCGGGAAGGTCCAACACACCGCACCACTTCGAGACATAGTTCAGATCGTCGACGACCGGATATTGACGTTTGATCCCGACGAGAAGGATCAGGCGAGGGCGTTTGTTGAGCGAGGGTTTATGCCACCGGGGACGAAACGCTACAAGGACAAAAGATTCATGTTCGACAAGGTGTTCGGCCACGAGGCGCGACAACACGATGTGTTCGAAGCTACATCACAACCCCTTCTCAAGGGCCTTTTCGACGGTTATAATGCTACAGTTTTTGCTTATGGCGTGAGCCCTATCACCACCTCAGTGTACATATATTGACCAGCCCGATCCCAGGCCACGGGCTGCGGCAAGACGCACACAATCAGCGGCACAGAATCTGACCCAGGTATAATATATTTAACCATGGCGGACTTATTTCAGCGCATCGAAGATCGCAGGGACGAATGGGATGTCGAAGTCGGGGTGACTTTCCTGGAGATTTATAACGAGGAGATCCGTGACCTACTCGCTGAGCCGGGTTCCCATGCACCACGTGGAGGGCTTTCTATCCGCGAAGACAAATCCGTCAAGGTCGTTGGGCTTGTGGAGCTTAAACCTCGAACTGCTGAAGAGGTCAAGCAGATCGTGCTGCAAGGCAATCTTCGGAGGACACAGAGCCCAACCCATGCCAACGAAACGAGCTCGCGATCACATGCGGTGTTGCAGGTCCATGTTACGCAATCACCTCGGACAGCAGCACTCACCGAACAACGAACGATGGCTACACTTTCCATCATCGACCTTGCCGGCAGCGAACGCGCCGCTGCCACCAGCAACATGGGCCAACGTATGGTAGAGGGAGCCAACATCAATAAATCCCTCTTAGCCCTTGGAAACTGCATAAATGCCCTTTGCGAAAGTGGCGGTGCCGTCCGCCATGTACCATACCGAAACAGCAAACTCACTCGCTTGCTGAAATTCTCCCTCGGTGGCAATTGCAAAACAGTGATGATAGTCTGCGTTGCGCCCACGTCAAACCACTTCGACGATACACACAACACGCTGGTTTACGCCGACCGCGCAACGAAGATCAAGACCAAGGTGGTCACCAGAAACGTTGTAAACGTCGACCGGCACGTCGGACGTTACGTCGAAGCCATCAATAGGTTGAACCAAGAGATTTTGGAACTCAAGGCGAAGCTTTCTGGAAAGAAGGACACAGAAAGTGAGGTTGTTCGCCGGAAGAAGGCAGAGGCGAAAGTGGAAGTTGAGAGGGCGAAGAGTGATCTCAAGACTAAAGTGGAGCAAACGAAGGGTCCAATTGTGGATGGTGCCGCTTGTACGGGGACAATCACAGTTGCGAAGGCTAAACTGGTGGCGATTCGTGCCAGGCTCGCGCAGATTGATGCCAAGGGGTCATCGGGCACTCTTTCCGCTGATTTGCAGGCAGAGAAAGCATTGTTGGAGGCTTTGGCTGTGCCAGAGGAGCAGGCCACGAAATCTGATTCGCCGCTCATTACCCGGATTCAACGAGCTTCCAACTCCAACGCTATGTTCGAGGCCACGATGCGCGCCGTCTCAGAGCGGAAGTCGGAGAAGCTGGACGAGGTCAGCGTCGAAAACGTCAAGCTCGACGCCATGTGTAAGAAGGCAGAGATGGAGAAGGCGAAAGCGGAGAGCGAGCATGCGGTGATGCGGAGCGCAGTCGAAGGCATGGCAGAGATTGTGGTGAGCCTGGTGGGAATGCTTGGGAGATGCACAGTTATGATAGGGGAAGCAGCGGAGAGTCTAGATGGAACATCTGAAACCTCGGCTACAGTCAGAGTGGCGAAGGCGCTTGGGTCGGTGAAGAAGAACAACGACGAAGCGTTCGACAAGCTAATAGGCGCATCAACCGAAGGTTACCTATCAACAGCTCGGAGTGCTCCTTCATCTTTAGACGCCTTCAGTGGGTATGCGACAACCTTTACACGAAGGGTTAGCTCTGGACCCGCCGTGCTCCAGCATGCTAGTACGGCCATGGGAAGCTCAAGGCGCTCATCAGCGTTGGGAACCAACAATCTGTCCGTTTCGGAGTCCCGTCGCCCAAACCGTTCCCCTCGAAAATCACTGCGTTCGAGTTTAGTTTCACAACCATACAGGAGGGTATCCGATAAGGAGAAGAAGGGATCGAAGGGCATCAAGAACGTACAATGGAGGGACGAAGCTGGGCAAGGCGATCTTGATGATGGTGGTCCAAAGTTGCCCCCAGTGGCCGTTACAATTATTCCTGCAAGTCCGTCCACAGATGTTAGTGCCAGCATTGCATCTTCGTCAACCATCAACACTCTCCCGCCTAGATGCACGTCACTTGGAGGCTCAGAAAGTGAATGGGAGGATGAGGCGGATAAGACCGATGATAGCGTCAACTTCAGCTTCAGTGCCTCGCTTCCAGCATCAACAGCCTATGACACGTCTTTGGCTCTTCGGGCTCGAAGGCCGAGGCCCAGCCGCTTAGATCCCAGTTTCCTCAAATCACGGTCGCGAGGCTCTGCACTTGGCAGTCTTATGGAGGGCGACGAGAGCGCCAGTCCCGAGCGACATAACCACAACCCGCTTTCTGATATGAGCATCAACCACCTCTCCGAATCTACCAACAGCCGCTCATTCTCAGGGAACAAGCTGCACGTTCCCAAAGCGCGCGACCGTAGCACTAATGGGAGTCCCGGGCGACGAGGACCATCTACTCCTTCGAAGAACGGCGGGATAGGTTCTGGTTCTGGTGGGGGCACGGCAAAGACCGCAAGTGGAAGGCGCCGGTCAAACATTGGGCCGATGCGAAATGAAAAGGGAAGGAGGCGGTCAAGCATGATCCCACAGCTTTCGCCGCCGAATGCGGATGGGAGCAGCGGACCGCGGCGAGTCATGCTGGGCAGTCCGGGGAAGCGGACGAAGAGGATGTCCTTGACCAAGTCGACGAGCGTTGGGTCGCTGAAGTTCAGGTCACCACCGCTGGGAGCGAACACGTCTATGGCGAACCTCTCCATTAGTATGGATCCGAACAATAGCGCGGACATGAGCTTCAACAGGTCTAAGAAAACCTGGCGATGAGTTTTGTTTTTGTTTCGTTCACCAGTCGTGCTCGATGTGTTTAATACGTGGGCAGCGCCCACGTTGTGTATCTGTTACAATAGATTGTCAGACCCGATCGTTAATATCGCACACGACCCCTCATGACATCCTAGCCCCCTATGCCACATTCTTCTCCATTGTTTCACCTATACCCGTCTTGCCTGTTATGTGTCTGTAGCCTGTTATGACCGGTAATCATGGTCGACGTATCGTCAATGTATGAGCTGGATCCTTATATTCACGCCATTGGCATGATAGAATCCGTGGAATGAATTGAATTTAAGGACAGGTCATATTACACGCTTCACTTCGAAGAAAGACTAGAAGAAACAGATGTCAAACAGAAAACACCCAGAGCTCCAAGGTTGAGACGTACTTTAAGATAGTACACCTGCCAGCCAACCACTGAAAACAGAACTATGGCCTGTAGGATCGACCACCATTTCACCCGAGCATTGGTAGACTCCGCGGTATTGCGATGCGTTCGCTCCCTCACGACGATGTACTCTTGCTCGTCCTTGACCGACAGTAATCCGTTTGCCAATGAACGAATTTCCCGCTCGACCGGGGCAACGATGTCTGTTAGGTCTGTGTAAGCAATGGCCAGAATTGACAATGGAGGAACGAACCGTCTCCTGAGACATAGATCACACCATGGACATTAAAGCTGGAAGGGTCGCAGAGTATATTGATTATGTTGTAAAGTGTAATGGTAAGTGGAAGTACTGACCTGACCATCTTGTCCGTGACGGCGCTCATTTGGTTAGAGAAGCAAAGCTCATGCCTTCCATCCTTCTCTGCAGTAATAGAAAGGGACCCTGTAGATTGCCGGACCTGCTTTCCAAGGACGCGGTCGTCTGGGTCTGTTAACTGTACTTGATGTCAAACCCGAGGCCAGACTGTGATAACACGCTAACGCACCCAGAAATCAATGTCCAAGTGGCCGCCTCCTCCAACTTGGTACGTGACAGTCATCTAAATTGCAAATGTTAGGAATGCAATACGTGGTCAGCGTGTGCAGTCGAACCTTGTCATTTTTGTGAAGATCTTCAAAGAAACATTCCTTGTGACCGGCGGAGACTTCTATTAGATGGGCGGATACTAGGACGGGAATAACGAAAAGCAGAGACAAGCATGCGGTGAGCAGCTTCTGGGTATATGGCATTCTGGACATTACAGTGAGTGATGAAGACGGTGTGCCACGACGGCACGCATATCGGAAGACCCCGACTTGGCAGTTCCGGGGTCTTTGTCATGTTTTGGAGATTTCCTGGCCCTTTTCCATCTCTCGACCTCGTTGGTTTCCTTTATTCGTTTACTTCCCAAACTACTCTCAGATCTTCACTATCATGGCTGAAAATACCGATGCCCTTGCTCCCAGAGTAAGTTTCTCCTCCTATCCCGCCAGATCTCGTAATCAATCCTGAGATCTCCCCGTACTCCTACTTGAACTCATCGCTACTTTTCACTCAGGAGGAGGAGACCGATGCTCAGTTCGAGCCGGTTATCAAGCTCACCGAGCAGGTTGATACGAAAACACACGAGGAGGACGAGGATGTGCTTTTCAAGATGTGCGTCTATGTCCCTTTACGCGATCGCCACACAATCAGTCCCACTAACTTCGCAAACTACTCTGCGATTCTGCGTTGATAAATCCAGGCGCGCAAAACTATTCCGATTTGACGCTGATTCTGCCGAATGGAAGGAGCGCGGAACGGGCGATGTCCGCCTGCTTGCCCACAAAGAGACCAAGAAGGTCCGCGTTGTCATGAGACGCGATAAGACCTTGAAAGTCTGTGCCAATCACGTTAGTAAGTCGCCTATTTTTTTCTCTGTTCGTTTTGCATCGCCATACACGTTCTGACCCGCGTTTTTCACAGTCTCGTCGGATATGCGGCTGCAGCCTAACATCGGATCGGACAGGAGCTGGGTCTGGAAGGTGGCAGCAGATTACTCTGAAACCCCTCCCACCGCGGAGACCCTCGCAATCCGTTTTGCCAATGCCGAAAGTGAGTCGAGCGCCTCTGTCGTCCGTTTATCGACGATTAAACCATTCCAAGATGCTGCGCAGTTCAAAGTCGCTTTCGAAGATGCACAAGCCAAGAATGCCGTATTGTTGGGCGGAGCTGCCCCTGCCGAATCCACCGAGGAGGAGAAGAAGGAAGAAGAGCCTAAGACTGAGGAGACTCCTGCAAACGCCGATGAGCCTACTACTGATGATGCCGAGAAGAAGGAGGAAAAGAAAGAGGAGTAAATTTAGCACTTGAACCTTCTTCCATGTTTCCTCGGCCATTGCATACCAGGCCGTTGCGCCACTGATAGTTTACATCATAGCATTTCTCTTTTTTAAGAACATTACAGGAACGAAATAAATCTTCCCGACTTGTTCACGTTCACTACTCCTATATTTCTTTCCTGGGCTTATCAATTGCAAGGATAGTGTACATGAAATACATCCTCTGTTACTTACATTTACAGAATACATACAAGGCATCGGAGTCTAGGTCTGAGTGAATCCAGAGGCTTTCCCAGTACTCTTGCCTTCTTCCTTTGCCCATGCTTCCCAGAAAGCAACACCTTCACCCTTCTTCCAGTATCCTGGTAACTTCTCACCGCGGACAACTTCAGCGGTGACGAGGACGTGGCGAATCTCCGAACCCCTGCCGCGGGACTCAGTACCGAGCTACTAAGGCAACGACCAAGGGGACCACTTACGGGACTTCATACATCGGCTCCAACAAGAGGGCCTCCTGCGAGAGAATAGACTTTAGATGGGGGACATGCAGGTCAGAAGTTGCAACGGACCATGATTCCTCGAAGCCCTCGCGCGCCCCCGCCTCTCTCAGATGCCTTTCGACATATTTCGTCTAGGGCAGCGCCTGTAAATCGGATCTCGACGCCAGAATACCCAAACAGAGATTGATATTGTGACATAAGCGAACCCTTCACTTCTGTAAGGATCCGCCGTAGGTCAGGGACTGTAAGTGGCGCAAGTGTTGTGATGGATGGTAGGCGAGAGATAAATTCTGGGATGAAACTAAAACGAAATCAGATGGCTTGTTGATGATGCCCAGCAGACGAGTGATAACTACCCGTATTTGACAAGATCTGGAGACCATGGGAGTTAGCTTCGAGAAATGTGATCACGGAGCGGAAAGGAACGTACCGGTGATCTCCACAAGGTCCAGAACATTTGTCGCAGTCTTACGATTTGGAGTGAAGAATGGGACAGAATCACCGTCTTCTGGAGCAGGTAAGGTAGCTGTGAAGCCGATGGACTTTGGCCATAAGTCAGCTGAAATAATTACATCCGTCCAGAAACAGCACTCACGCCCTTCGCTACACGTTGCTTGATGACGGTATCAAGACCAACGAAAGCACCACTTAGGATAAAGAGAACGTTGGAGGTATCGATATGATATATGTCTGGTTTCGCTGGTACAATTCTTCTCGGTGGGAGTTCGAGGAAGGCAATTGATATACTCACCAGAGGCTGCTGGCGCTCGCTGACCCCCTCGTGGATTACCTTCGCCCCCTGCAGGACCAGGTACCTCGGCAGAGGCACCGCCTTTGGCTTGGACACTGACTACCGAGCCTTCCATCATGCGCAAAAGGGCCTGTTGAACACCTTCACCACCGACGTCTCGCGAGCTGTCCAAACCCCCTGCGGACTTCTTAGCGACCTTATCGACCTCGTCGATGTATACAATACCCATGCTATGATAGATCAATTCAGCCTGCAATCAAATAAAGGTTGTGGATCTGGGTTGACCTCGCACGCAATGGATCCCAATTCGCGGCTTGCAGCTAGGATCTTATATTGGTTTACTTCTCAGAATCAGCTTTTACAACTCACCAGTCGTTGTATTGCCATATCAACATCCTCGCCCACGTCTGCGATAGTATAAAATCAAGTGATGCAAGAGGAACGGGAGATGTGACTGACATCCAGCCTAACGTTGTCAGTTAGTCAGTCATTCACCCAGAATGAGTAAGTATATCTCGCCTGTGTAAAAGTCGTAGCGTCGCTAACGGAGAACGGTACGTCAAGAACCTTGGCAAGAGTCTTGGCCAATAATGTTTTGCCTGGAGCGGGACGAATGTTATAGCCAATTCGGGATCACGTAGTATCATGTATACCTGAGCCTGTTGGACCACTGTCTCGAAGGTAAGCAAGAGTAAGTTTCATGAGAAAATATCGAGCATCCGCACATCACTAGCACATTGCTCTTCTCAAATAATGGCACGTGTTGCCGAGGAAAGGGTG
Organism: Lyophyllum atratum; assembly: GCA_014905825.1. Classification (NCBI taxonomy): domain Eukaryota; kingdom Fungi; phylum Basidiomycota; class Agaricomycetes; order Agaricales; family Lyophyllaceae; genus Lyophyllum; species Lyophyllum atratum. The sequence continues at coordinate 24,644 of JACGCN010000114.1, read as the reverse complement.
GGGTGGGTACACGAGGCTTGCGCGTCGGCCGCACCTGGGCTGTGGAAACACCACCATGGTCGTTAGCTACCAGATACAATGAGAACAATGGATACAAGTAATAAGAGAATGAAACAATGCGTACGATCATCCTCCAGGGACTCGTATTCGCGCTCAGCCTCTCGAGCTTCCAGATGTTGTAGATTTGCGCGTACACGATTGTAATGATTGAACACTCTTTTGAAATCAATTCAGGACTAATGAGATAAGTACAATCATAGAAGGATAATACACACGCTACGGAGAGCACTTTCTTTGCATTCTCTTGTCCAACGATGAATTCATTTAGATACTCGACCAGCTAGTCAATTTGGAGTCAGACAACATTATTGGGAGAGCCAGTATCTCATTACCTGTCGTGGAGTAGCCAATCCGAACCCAGGAGGTTTTTGTGGTATATCCTGTTCTCCATGATTTGCATGTTCATAGATTGGTTGTGTCCGGATGGATCGATGCCGTGGTGCTACTAAACTCCGAGCAAGTCGATGTGGCTGCACTGACAATCTATGCCAGGTCATGGGCATATAAGCACCAAGCTTGTAGGCAGGAGCCTAATATCAGGACAAGCCCAAGGATGAGGGAAAGAGAGAGAACAAGGGTATTACTATTGGCACAGCATGCAGGCTCTCAGCGAACGGCTGAGGCGTTCCACAAGTCCGAAATATACAAGTCCAAACATTCGCTCAAACCTCCACTAGGGTCGTGGAGTCGGCATTAGCTTTCTCCAACACTCTTTCTTATGGGTAGGTCTCGCTCGCCATCGCCACGCAGAAGGTACGATGATCGCGACCGCGAATATGGCTCGGATGTCCGCTCATCCCGGCCAGACAAGCACTCGTCCAGGGATGACCGTGACGATTCGCGCCGCAAGCGCCGTGTCAGCAGAAGCAGAAGCAGAGACAGAGAAAAGGATCCTTCGCGCCATAAGAGAGATAGAAGTCGCAGCAGGGACGCAGACCGAAAGGACAAAAAGTAAGCCCGAGCCCCGTCGTCCACCACACTTCATTTTGACCTAGTTTTGCCAGACGGAAGCGAGAGAAATCTGAAGAGCGACGGGCAAGGAAGGTGGAGAAGAAACGAATAAAGGAAGAAGAAGAGGCGCGACAGGTAGCCGAGCTCAGCGTCTACAGCGCTACCGACAATCCATTCCACGACGTCAACCTTGGGCAGCAATTTCGCTGGCACAAGAAGAACGAAAAGGAGCGGAAAGAAGGTCTTTCACTTGCCGAGTCCCAGAGACGTGATGCAATTCGGCGACAAGAGGCAAAGGAGGAGCTGGAGCGTTTGAATAAGCGGCGTGCGGAAAGGGAGGTTGAACAGCGACTGCGCGAGGAGGAAGAGATGAGGATGCAGCGCCTCCAAGAATCTGCTCAGATGTCTGATTGGTTGTCTAAAGATGGTGACTTCCAGTTGGTGCAGGAGAGGAGAAGGGCCGCCATTCGTATCAAGGAGAAGAGAGCCAAGGCTATTGACTTCCTAGCTCTTAACCTGAAATATGTGAACCCGACCGCCGACGAGGAGGAGAATGCAGAGGATGACGACGAGGCCGGTCTGGAGATTGACTTAGACGAGCCTTATAATATATTCGACGTGTGTATAATCTTTTTCTCGCAGCTCTCTTTTCTCACAGCTATCACAGAACTTGACGATGGAACAAGTGGAAGAGCTACATGATGATATCGAACGGTACCTGACATTAGAGGAAACAGAAGTTAATCTTGATTTCTGGACGGTACGATGATTTCAATCTCTTTGAATCCTGGATCTGAAGTCTTTTCATAGAATATGATGGTCGTCTGCAAAGATCGCTTGGAAACAATGAAGTCGAACCGGCACAGGGGACTGGAGGCGGCAATGGCTGTGGAATCTGACATCGCAGCCTTACTCTCAGGCAAAAACTATGACGACCTGGTCTCGCTCCAAAGACAAATACAAAACAAACTTACTAGCGGAGAACCCGTCGATACTGATTATTGGGAGGATCTGCTCAAGAAGCTTTTAGTTTGGAAAGCAAAGGTCAGTCGTTATATCTTCTAAATCAGCCTAGTCACTCAACGTTTCTTAGGCTAAACTTCAAAGTCTTCACGAAGTCGTTGTTCGTAACCGATTGGAACAGCTGCGCAAGCGACAGCGCGATGAAGCTCTACAGGCACAAGAGGAGCTGCTCGCTGGTGTCGCCCGTTCCGCTGCCAAGAAGTGGGACAACGAGGCTGCTCCTGAAATTGTGGCTCCCGAACAGGAAGTCATCGCCACTGAGGAGATGGAGGAGTATGATAGAGCAATGAGCCCTGTGCTACTTGACATCACAAAACTGCCAACCGAGGAGCGAGATATCGATATTGTTACTGATGTGGAAGCCTTGCGGGCACTTGTACGCCTTTCCGCCTTCTAACATCTCTTAGTCACTAATATACGTTTACAGCTTGAACAACGTCGTGCGGTTGCTGCCTCCCGATTCGTACCAAAGGCCGCTCAGCCACAAGTCGAAGTACAAGATGAGGAAGCGCCTAGCGGTGCAGATCTCGCTTCCGAAGCTCTGTATAGGGCGGAAGCAGAGAGAGATCTTGACGAAGAAGAAGAGTTGTTTAACTTGGAGGAAAACATCGTCAACCCCACGACCTACAACTGGGAAGACAAATATAGGCCCAGGAAGCCGAGGTACTTTAACCGTGTCCACACTGGGTATGAATGGAATAAGTACAACCAAACGCATTACGAGTATGTATCTCTTTTTTTTCTTGTCCCAATCGACTCATTTGACATTACAGCACGGACAATCCACCACCGAAGGTCGTACAAGGATACAAAGTATGCTACTTACCATCAGTAAGGAAAGTGGTCTACATGATACTCATTTCATATATCTAGTTCAACATATTTTATCCTGATCTCATCGACAAAGCCAAAGCTCCAACATACAAGATTGTGAAGGAGCCTGGGAATGACGAAACCGTCCTCTTGCACTTCAGTGCCGGACCCCCCTATGAAGATATTGCCTTCCGTATTGTCAACCGGGAGTGGGAGTTTTCGCATAAACGGTATGCATTTATTAACGGCTGTCCGTGTCAGCAATGCTAATGCATATCACCAGGGGTTTCCGGAGTAGCTTTGACCGTGGATGCCTCTCCCTCTGGTTCAATTTCAGACGCAGCGTAAGTGAATCCTCACCCGTGTATTATACCTTTATTGAAAGAAGGATGTGCTGCTCTAGTTCTATCGCAAATAGAATGATCTGTATGTTTTCTCTCACCTGGAATCTCCCAGTTGTATTTCGCTAGTTAGCTTCTTCCCAGTAATACTAAGATCTTTCCATTGATTCCGCCCTCTAAAGTTCTTGACTGTTTTTGCCAGCGCTTTCAACGATATGTGGCATCACATTCAATACCTTGACGACTCCCGAACCTATCATACGAACTGCACTTGACCGGAGAGCAACGGTGGCCTTCGCTCAATTCTTGTGGCTAGCTGGGACCTCCGCGGTTGCGCCTTCCACAATGCAAAATGACATCCTCGGGCTTATCATGTTCATGGCTATGGTTGAGTCCCAATGTTCTTATCGCGGAGTAGCCCATCGACGCTCTGCCATCCAGATTCATGTGCCAACTGCTCAGTCAATGGCCAATGTAGCTTTTTGTCCTTCTGTCCTTCTGTACGGCCTAAGTATGGTGCATTGAATCAACTTTTTATCCAATTTTGAGCTTCTGACTTCAAGTGCCAGGAGCGGCTTTGCTTGGTATCAGGCTCGATCCGATTCCCCTCACACGATAGCTTACTCTCACCAATCATCCTCTGCGTCTTGACCAATCAGCATAAAGGCTCTGGTGCTCCACAGACTATGCAGCATTCTACCCTACCACGACTCTGAATAAAAACCGACTACTGGCGTGATTGTCTTCATCAGTAACTCCACGGCGACGCCGAGGCATCCCCGCCTGCGTTTAACAGCACGAGAATATCGACATCTCGAGAATGTCGTCGTTGACTCTCCAGACTTATTCTACATGCTACGCAGCCTTCCACTTAGAGGCACTCGAAGCATTGAGTCGTCTCGTGTCGCTCATTTTGTGACAACCGACTCGGCATATTCGCCTACCGTTGTGAACACCTACGACGATCATTAGTGGAGAACATCATCTCTTTCCTCGCACGAAAACCGCACTGTTCCCTCACTACACTGTTTTTCGGTAGTACAGGCCGTGGATGAAGGAGTCTGACTCCCTCACGCGACATCCTCATCATCACTTGCGTTGCCCACTTTCACGCTCCCCTGTACTCAGATGAGGTATTACTTGACACGTTTGCTACAAGACTTTTTCCGATTACATACATTTATGTGTCTTCAGCCATGCATGGCTTAGTTAACTCAACTAGGTTGACATCGTTGTATGGAAAGGAGGTACGACTGTTGTGTCTGTCGAAGAGAGACCTTGTAGGCTGTGGCGGCAACGGTGTTTATCTTATCTGATAATATCATCTCCAAAGTCGTAGAAGTTGCGAGATCATCACGTGCTGGATTCAAGTCAGATCGCGCTCACCAGAGTCACCTCGGTTGCTGTGGCACTTGGTCCTGCTCACTCATCGGAACAATCTCAATAACCAAACACACAAGATACCTTTTACCATGTCTGAACCATCAAGCGCCGCAAATATGGACATCGACGAAGCTGCTATCGATGAAGGCCTTTACTCTCGTCAACTGTCAGTTCTTGTATCTCATTTTAACGCCCAGCAATCTCATCCTGCTTTACGAATAGCTATGTCTTAGGACACGAAGGTAAGCATAAGAGCCCAGCACACGTACGATTACTGACTACATTGCAGCGATGAAGAGAATGGCCACATCGAATGTACTGATTGTTGGACTACAGGGCTTGGGCGTCGAAATAGGTCGCGTTCTTCATTTCTCTGTGGTTGCAAGAAGTTGAGATTTTCGTTTTTTTTTAGCTAAAAACATTGTTTTGGCTGGCGTCAAAACTGTTACGATATTCGATCCCGAACCCGTTACCATCCAAGACCTCAGCTCCCAGGTGATCATAATAGTCTGAAAGTCCTGGGAACACATAACTTACCCTTTCGTAGTTTTTCCTTCGAGCAGAAGATGTGGGAAAGTCACGAGCAGAGGCAACCCATCCCAGGTTGGCTGAACTAAACACATATGTCCCTGTACGGAATCTTGGGGGCGCTCCTGGGCAAGAGATCACAGTGGACTTGATACAAGGTTTCCAAGTCAGTGACGCCATTCTCTTTTCGTGGACATAATCTGACCAGCATTTAGGTTGTCGTGCTGTGTGGAGTGCCGCACGGGAAACAGATTGAGATAAACGACTGGACTCATGAACATGGTGTACATTTCATTGCGGCTGAGACTCGTGGCCTCTTTGGGTATTCAAATTGTTTCTACCAGTTGCAATCTCCTAATTTGATATCGAAGATCTGCTTTCAACGATTTTGGTCCTAAATTTACTTGTGTGGATCCCACTGGAGAACAGGCACTGACCGGAATGATTGTTTCTGTTGAGAAGGTACATATTTCCCGCATCTTCTAATACACCTGACTTACAACAATTTTGTAGGACGAAGAAGGCCTGGTGACTTGTCTGGACGACACGAGGCACGGTCTTGAGGATGGAGATTTCGTTACATTTACTGAAGTTCAAGGCATGACTGAACTGAACGGTTGCGAGCCACGGAAGATATCCGTCAAGGGGCCCTATACCTTTGCCATTGGGGACACATCCGATTTTGGGACATATAAGACCGGCGGGATCTTTACGCAAGTCAAGATGCCTAAGATCATCGACTTCGTGCGTAGCTTGTCCATGTTGTAATCTCCCTACTAATACCTAAGGGCACGCAGAAAAACCTCAGGGAATCGTTGAAGTCCCCAGAATTTTTCGTCACTGATTTCGCAAAGTTCGATCGGCCTCCAACGCTCCATGCTGGCTTCCAAGCTTTATCGGAATTTCGCTCGCAGCATAAACGTTTGCCTCGTCCACGTAATGTCGAAGATGCTGCCCTCCTTGTTTCGTTAGCGAAGAATCTAGATGTCGACATCAACGAAAACATCGTTACGGAGTTGGCCTATCAAGCTACGGGTGACCTGTCGCCCATTGTTGCGGTGATCGGAGGCTTCGTGGCCCAAGAAGTACTCAAAGCCTGCTCTGCCAAGTTCCACCCTATGGTCCAACACTGCTATTTTGACTCTCTCGAGTCGCTTCCGGCTGCTCTTCCTTCAGAGCAAGATTGCCAACCGACTGGCTCACGTTACGATGGCCAGATTGCAGTCTTTGGAAAGGATTTTCAGAAAAAGATCGCGAACCACAGGCAATTCCTCGTTGGTGCTGGAGCAATCGGCTGCGAGATGCTGAAAAATTGGAGCATGATGGGTCTTGGTAGCGGTCCGCAAGGAATTATTCATGTTACCGATCTGGATACCATCGAGAAGAGCAACCTGAACCGCCAATTCTTATTCAGGTCGAAAGACTTGGGTAAATTCAAGGCTGAAGTCGCTGCTGTCGCTGTATCGGAAATGAACCCTGACTTAAGCGGCAAGATCTTAGCCAAGCAGGAGCCAGTCGGGCCGGAAACTGAAAGTGAGTTCCCATTTCTTGAAATGTATTCGTTACTCACCTTGCGATAGATGTCTACAATTCAAACTTCTTCCAAGGCGTCGACGGCGTAACGAACGCTTTGGATAATGTGAAAGCACGTATGTACCTCGTTTCATGAACCCATTTTTCATGATGCTAAGGCTGGTGATATATAGGCCTCTATATGGATCAACGATGTGTTTTCTACAGGAAGCCCCTGCTGGAATCCGGCACTCTTGGAACAAAGGGAAACACACAGGTCGTAATCCCAGACCTAACGGAGTCGTACGCATCCTCCCAGGATCCTCCGGAGAAAGAGACACCTTCGTGTACTGTCAGGAGTTTCCCTAACGTCATCAACCACACGATCGAGGTATGTACTTGCTTTTTTATGCACTTCCCGTTTCTTTATTGATTCTTTTGCCTTCCTTCACAGTGGAGTCGGAAGCAGTTCACAGATCTTTTTGTCAAACCTGCCGAGGCAGTTAATGCTTACCTTTCGGAGCCCAATTACTTGGAGACTAGCCTCAAGTATTCTGGCTCATCGAAGGAGCAGATTGAACAGATTGTTTCTTACCTTGTCACTGATAAGCCCCTGACTTTCGAGGAGTGCATCATATGGGCCCGGCTTCGGTTTGAAAAGGACTACAACAATGAAATCCGACAATTGCTCTTCAGTCTCCCCAAGGACGCTACGACCACCACTGGTCAGGCATTCTGGAGCGGTCCTAAGCGAGCGCCGGATCCATTGGTTTTCGATTCAAGCGATGTAGGCACAATTCCCGGGACATTTTCTTTGCGCTCACAATGCACTTTTAGCCCGTCCATCTCCAGTATATAATTGCGGCGGCCAATCTTCACGCATTCAACTATGGTCTCAGAGGCGAAACTGATCCAGCTATCTTCCGAAAGGTCGCCGAGTCTGTGATCGTCCCTGAATTCACACCGCGGAGTGGTGTGCAGATCCAGGTGACCGAAAACGAACCTGTTGGCCAAGGCGAAGGTGGTGGTGGTGCGTCTCTTAGCCATAAATCAGATCGCTTGATACTCATGGGGCTGTCTCAGCTGATGACGTGGACGATGCCACTTCTAAACTTCCCTCGCCGTCGTCTTTAGCAGGATATCGGCTCACACCAGTCGAATTCGAGAAGGACGACGATACCAACCACCATATCGACTTCATCACTGCGGCGTCCAATCTTCGAGCAATGAATTACAAGATCGAGATAGCAGATCGGCACAAGACGAAGCAGATCGCCGGGAAGATCATCCCTGCTATTGCTACTACCACGTCCCTTGTGACTGGTCTAGTCTGCTTGGAGCTGTATAAGGTCCGTAATACTCAAGATCGTACTAGATTATGCAGTTTACCATGATCGATTCCAGGTCATTGACGGCAAGAGAAAGCTCGAGGAGTACAAGAATGGATTTGTCAACCTTGCTCTTCCATTCTTCGGGTTCTCAGAGCCCATTGCTGCTGCTAAGAACAAGTATGGTTCGACTGAGTGGACGCTTTGGGATCGATTCGAGTTCCCGAACGATCCGACACTCAACGACATTGTCTCCTGGTTCAAGACTAACCATAATTTGGAAATCACAATGGTTAGCCAAGGTGTCAGCATGCTTTGGAGTTCCTTCATCGGGAAAAAGAAGGTGATGGCTCCCAGATACCATCTCATGTATCCATCTACTAACGATTCGGTTCCAGAGCGAGGAGAGACTACCGATGAAGTTCAGTAAATTAGTCGAATTCGTCAGCAAAAAGCCCATCCCTCCTCATGCCAAACACCTTGTCGTCGAGATTATGGTGTCGGACGAAGAGGGAGAAGATGTTGAGGTACGTCATTTTCGCTTCTTGATTGTTTCCGCCCTGAAACTCCCTCAGGTCCCGTTCCTTGTTGTACAAATCTGAGCCATTCGGCCAGGTCAATATGTAACTAGCGTATAGGCAAATGCCGAGTCATAGATGTTGTATTACCATTTTGCAGACAATGCCAATTTCGTCGAATCGAGTTGTGCTCTTACTCGTTTTATTCATCCCTGGTCCTGAATGAATGCCTGAACGGCTGGAAACAGAGGCATGTATTTTTTGCATCCATATCCAGTACGAAACTATATAAAGGGTTGCATAGCTACTTACCTACAAGGTGCAATAAGGCACATGAGAAAACAGCGCAGGTGTCGAGGGTCAGGAAGAGGGGAAGGGAGGGGTGGAGGTTCGGATGTGTGTGAACGGGGAGGGAGGATGGGGGGGTTCGTGATGGGAATCAGGATGTAATCAAATGAGAAAAGATGAAGCGAGAAGGTATGTTTTTGTACGGTTTTATATCGATAGTAGTTGCGTGAGTGAACCTTGAATAAAAAACGTGCGAGAAGAAACAAAGCCGATACCAATTGACAAACAGGTAAGGGTAAAAATATTAGTGATGGTAAGCTTGGATAATACCAAATGGACGTCGAAAGAGGTTTGAAAATCATTTGTCAAAGAATGGGCGACAGATAGATTGCATGCCTCCGAGAAGCGAAACTCGTATGCGTCCGTGTGAAGATCGAGAAGATACCAATTGAACCACAGAAATGGGTTATCCCCTAGGTCGTGGTGGAAGAAGGTAGAACTCTTTCCGCGAAAAAAAGAGGCACGGATATGCTTCAGACGTCGATGTGAAGGGCCAGTCATCCCTATGGACAGGATGGATAAGTCGTCGAGGTTTGGGAGGGCCCGAAATGATGAGACAGGAGAATGACGGCAGATGTGGGTCGAGGTCGATATTCACAGGATAATGGTTGAGAAGTACAGGCGCGATGGCTTTAGAAGAGGAACTGGAATAGATCGCGATGAACGTCTATGTAGAGTTCTCGGTTGAGCGTAAGATAGTGACGGAGAAAGATGAGAACGGAGACGTCGAGTCTAGAGACGACACATGCTGGAAGCGCGAGAGGAAAAAGAGTGCTCAGGTCCTGAGCCAAGCTGGCTGGTAGTTGACAACATTGTGAATGGGTGCGAATGCAGAGCCATGGTATGGGTAATGATTCGCCCCGAGCCAGGCAGCCTCGCCTTGGCACTGAGGTGCAAACTCGTTGGCAGTCACACGAAGATCGCTGCACCGATACTCGAACCGCGACTGAGAATAGGAGCGTGTGTGATGCCGCGACTGCAGGTTCTCTTGGTCATATGAGAGGGACTGCGAGCGAGAATGGGAGATTGGAATCTGAGGGGCGTACGGGTAACTGTTGTATGTTGTCTGATTGCCGACATTGTCGACGGCAGGGAAGTCGAAGAAGTGAGTTGGCTGCGGTCTGACTGATCCGTAGACGACGGAATTCCAGTGATAATGAGGATAAGAGACGTCAACAGTAGGGTGGTATGGCGCCGGGTACGCAGCAGTGTGAAGAGGAGGCTGAACGGCGACGTACTGTCCGATGACTCGGTTCCTCTCTCGATGAATGGGTTCATCACCGGCTGGGCTCCACTTAGCCGGGGGAGGCAGCTGCTTGTCAACATCAGGGTTATTGCGTCGTTCCCAGTCATGCGGATTGCTAGGAATATTATCAACGACGTTGAGTGCTTGCATGACCTGTGAGTTGCGGTAAGATCCTGCACCGCTGACCCGCCGCTTGGGGAGGTATTCTTCTCGAAGTGGGCCATCCTCGTCCAAATCAATCTCCAGAACTTCGGCAACCATTGTACGCTCCTTCTCTAACTTCTCTCTTTTCCGCTCCTCAAGCCCGATGAATACAGGCTGCGGAACGGAGAAATTGTCGCAGGCAACCGGCGCCTGAATGATCTCGTCAATGGCCTTGCGAACGATAGAATGCGGGTTCGATGACGGCCGAGAAATCGGCTGAGGATGGGTCGGCGATGCCAGCGACATGTGGTAAGACATAACGTGCGCAAGCCATTGGGACCAATCACGGGAAGAGACAGTCAGATCATATGCGAAGATGTCCAATGTCAGGGATTCGAGCCTGTTCAGGGCTTGGATGGGAACGTTAGAGATGTTGTGCCTACGTCAAGAGAGTTAGAGACTGCAATAAGGCCAATGCAAGTTGCTAAACATACCAGGTCTTGTTGGAGAAGGTGTGATCGTCCAACCATTTGTTTGCTAGCATGCAGCCCAAAACGATGAGACGGAAGGGGGCGCTCGCCTCCATAGCTTCTTTGTCGAGGCCTGTGTAGGGGTCTCCTAACAACGCAACTCTGAATCGGGCCTCTTTGGCATGCTCGGGTCCAGGCGCAGCTGCAGCGAAATAAACGGGCAGGCGTACAATGTACCATATGGCTAGGAAGACGGCGGAGGGTTGCAAGAGAGTCGAGAGTAGCAGAGAGTGGACAGAAGCTGCCAAGTAACTAGGTGGCACGTTCGCGTATGTGGTGATCGAATGGTTCCTGGAATAATAATGTCAGTTAGATTATATTCATAAGAATTGACGATGGCTTACGAAGATCGCGTAAACATCGATGGCAGACTAAGACCAGTAGTGCAAACTTTCCAAACATAGTTGGCAACCCATTCTGAGAGTGGTTCGGCAAGCTTCTTATATCCGGTAGTGGCACTGGGCGTCACACCCTCTGGAACAGGTGCGGGGGCGAGTTCTCGAGGCTGCTCAGCAGAGACGTGGTAGATAGGCTCCGCTGGGAAGCATTGAGGGCCACATATCTTGTCTTGATAGCCATAATCCAGAGGGACGTCGTCGTGGGACACAGCAACCCCGCAAACGGCATAGGGCTGCGACGCAACAGCTCGGTCCACGTACACGCCGAAAGGGGTGATGGGCTGCAAGGGGCTGGAAGCTCTCTCTGGGCCGCTGTTTGTACCTGGCGATTGATCTTCGAAAATGGGTGTGAATGCACCACGCTCATAGGCTTGCTCATCGTATGAGACGAGATCCGTAAGGATCAGAGTAACCGGGTTAATGCTTTGGACTTGGGACCGGGACCCGTCGTCGATCCCCATAGGTGAGCTGATACTCCAGTGGCTCTGGTTCTGGAGATGGTTCTGATCCATGACCGAGCAATCTGAACTCATCTCGTCATCGGCGTCACCGTCCGATCCTTGGCTTCGATCGGATGGCATCTGCGGGGGGTGCTGGCTGGCCTCGAGCAGGGTGTAAAGGGGCGGAATACTCGCATCAGCGTGTGCTCCTTTAATAACGGACGCGTTGCCCGCGCCTGTCAACCCTCGATAAAAATCCTGCTCAACACGGTGGTCAGCAATTCTTGTGTCATCCTCCCAGATTCTGCGCGGCTTTGTCCTTCTCCAGGTGGGCAGTGAGTTGATCCACTGCTCGCGGGTGCCAAACGAGGCCGGCGGCCCTGTTGGTGAAACAGGCAGCGTGCGGGTGAGGTTCTGGAATGGATTTGTCTGGCCATCACCGCAGTTTTTTCGCTTGATAACTGGGTGGGAGATTGGTTTGGAATGACGAGGGACAGGAACCGGCATTTGAAAATGGGGTCAGACGAGAGGGTAGCAGCAACAACACGAAGGACGTGATGATGGCCGCTAGACTCTAATCTAGTACGAGCTCCTTCGGCAGAAAGAAGCAAGGGGCAGGCAAGAGAGGAAGGTGGTGGTCGTGATGGGTTGTCGTAAATGAGAAAAGCCTGGACGAGGCGGTGGAGAGATAGCTAGCTGAGATGGCAAACGCACAGCGAAGGCGTGCCTTTTAGTGGACCGAGGAAGGAAAAGGACAGAAGAGATTGCTGGCTGTTGGAAGCCTGTGAGCCCAGCTGCGGTAAAGTCTTGCTATCCAAAAAGACGAGGGAAACGGCCCTCTTCAGTCTTCGCCTTAGTTGTCTGGTGGTGAGAGCTGAGCAACAGAGACCGGGCAACTAGAATCGACAGAAGAGGGTCGATCCACCTGGTGGTTGGGAGATGAGAGAGAAAATCTCAATTTCAGTCACACATATTTCAACCGCGACAAATATTACGTAATCTGACTCGCTGGCCACCTGTGGATCCGTATGCAGGCCTGCTATGATCGGGTTTTATGTACAACAGTAGACACTCTGCGCACCTCCCCCCACGGCGCTCTCGCCGCTTGGCGTCGACCCCTACCTCGTGGGCCATCGATTAATACCGCCCTTACCAGCCTTCGCGTAGTCGCAATTGAGATCCATCAAATCAAACGGTTCTCCCTCCAATTGCACCCCATCGATTGGACTGACAAACCCCGTTGAATCCTTCATGACTCCTTCACATCTTGACAATGAACGTTATGTAGTGGGCGTGCAAACGTGCGAACTGCTGATCTCGATTCCACGAGGCGTATCATCACGGAAACCGAGTACTTAATAATTCTGCGCATAAATCACCATGCGTACGTACCCATTCGGCCATCCCCAAAATCGGGATGCAGTGCAGTCAACCACGTCGCAGGCACCTGTGATATGTATGTAGGACACGGGTCATTGGCTACATACGTAAGAAGACGTTGATGATGACGGTGACTCCTGCCTCCACACTTCATAACCGTTGGTGAGATCTAGAATCTTGTCTAGCTTCTCTATTTCGTCGAGACTACAAACTCTTGATCTGAGAGTGCATGTGAAAACCACATCTTCTATTTCGAGTAGGCCGTACGGCTCCGCCATTTCTCGTGAGAATGCAAGGGAATGGGTTGACAGTAGTACACCAAAGAGGTGAGATCTCCACGGATCGGATCATCTGTGACCCCTTTACAACTCCTTTACATGGGTGCTAAGTAAGTCTACTGGAATCATTGCGCAGTGCGGGTCACAGCGGGTCGGGCGTCCGCGGTGAAACAGAGCGAAAGAAGATGACCCTAAAAGTCAAGCAAAATGGCGAAGTGTTGCGAATTATTAATCAGGTGCGATCAGACAACAAAAGGTAGTGGATAACGCTACCGAAGGACTGTCAATGTGGTTAAACCTGTTACCATTGTGGACAGCGAAGAACAAAGTTCTTGAGCCTCATGGCACATCCTGTTATGGGATAGGCGTTGTTGTTACCAGTTTGGTAGGAAAGTCAATGGTAAATATCCACCTGACTTGTAATCAATTCAGCCAAATGCATTCGAAATGGCATTTCCTCAGCTGCCTTCATATATGAGCGGATCGCTACAAGATAACAATGGCTCAGCTTCTGGGGTGGCGGGGCTCGATTCGATAACTCTTGGACAGCTCAGAGCCATGGTGGGATCTGTGCCTAAACCGAAGGTATGCCTACGTTACCAGCCTTCAAAGTTGGAAGGATGTTCATCCCACACGCGTCCCTCTCCACAGCAATCGTGGTTTGACTTTGTGTATGACGATGAGGATACTGTTATGAACGAAATTGACGAGTTCTACTCGTATATTGAGATGCCGCAGGTCGCAGAGAATCTTAAGGCTTGGGAGGGTTCCTTCATGTCAGGTGCTTCCTGAACTGTTTCTTTCTGCTATATTCACTTATACCAAGGCAATCGTGCTGCATCACAGAGTGGACGAAAGCGTCGGTTTCTCAACGCAAGGCTCACATCGAACTGTTGTTGGAAAGCCTCGAACATCGCGATGCAGAGATACGGTTTACCAATGCTCGGCGTCTATTCTACGTGCTTCAAGGTCTGTATGTGTTCCGCCAGCAAATTATTGTAGGCCTAACATGCCCACGGTTCTATGTTTCTCTAGGCACGTTCGCAGAAACAGTCTCGCCTGAACATCAACTACATTGGATATTCGAAAATTGCAAGGTTGTGAGATCTGCCAATGGCCTGAGTACCATCGTCGAAGCCATGAAGATTGCGAGCTCTAAACATGACCTACTATGGTATCTCCATTTGAGTCTCATTCGATCGCCACAGTTGAGTTGACCTATACCTCTCCTGCAGTAGCCTATCCGACCACGACGCTGCACATTTTCATATTTCGGCAACAGAGAAAGCTGATTTTATTGAGGAGGTGCTGACGGAGATATCTGTTTACTTAGGGATGCTTTACCACCTGATAGAGGTGTTTAAAGGGCACGACGAATTCGCGGACGAGCTAAGTAAGTATCACCATTCAAAGAACCCTATTTGGCTTGACCGATATTCGCTAGTGAGCTTGGACCCTCCTTTGCCTGTATATCTCTTCAATGTCGTCTCAGGTCTTCGTGACAAAAGTGCGAAAGGATATCCAATCAAGAAGGTCAGTTGATCTGTGCAAAAGTCTACCTTACGCTCACCCTTCCCAGCTACTTTTAGTCCTCTGGAAAACACTTTTGACTTGCTGCGGAGGCATCCGTGAACTTGGACGGGTCAAGAAACTGTCGAGGGAATTGGCCGGGTTGCCACCCGCGACTGAGATAGGTAGGCCATCTCCACCATGTCACTGCGACATACTCACATAGATTCTAGTTGAGAAAATCAAATCTTCTCCACTCGATATCGAAACCTTCCGACAAGAAACATCCGTCAAGTATCCTACTTTTACCCCTCCGCAACAACCAATACCCCCTCCCATAGTTGTACCGAAACCAAACAATCCTCCATTACTAACCTCACGACTGGCCCAAGCCTACTCGCCCATCCCTATACGACACCATTACCACCATGAAGATAACGAATCAAACAGTACTGGAATGCCTGGTGGCCTCCCTCAGCACTTCCAATCCCAACAACATTACAACGGCCATCGATCTATGCCTCAGCCGGCGACTCCCGCGCCATCCCCTCCTCCGTCACCTAAACCCAAGAAACAACAGTATCAGACGGATCAGAACCGACCCTTCTTGTTCCCTTTTGCGAAAGGCCAGTTCGGCAGGGACGCCCGATATGTCCCATTTGCAATCGATGAAGCAGACCGTCTATACAACAAGCATATGTACGTCAGCCTTGCATTGTGGCAGATGTGGCGCACGCGAGACGATTGTATCACGGCTGAGAGTGGGCTAGAGCATATGCCCGGAGAAGGCGAATTTCAATCGTCAACGTTCACATCCAACGTAAGAACATTTTCTTCATAACATGCTTTCCGCTCACAACGCTCTTCTGCTAGGACCCTGAAGTCGCTGAGCCCCTGCCAGATATTGCATTACTTGATGCGAAGATTGAAGAAGCGACTAAAGCCTTAGAGGTAGCAGAATCGAGTGGTGACAAGAGGAAAGCAAAGGAAAGGAGGGAAGATCTCATGCGTCTCAAACGCGTTGAGCAAATATATGTGAGCAGGCTCGATCAGAAAGCGAAACACTGCTTACTCTTCCTCAGAGTGCCGTTCTTCCTGTACTCTCTGGCTGGGTACTTGTACTTCTGAAGTTGCTCTTGGCCACTGTATCAGCAAGCACAAGTATGCAACCCCCTCAGTCTTCGACATCATCCGTATTTCCCCCAGGCGTATCATCGCGTAAGCAATTTGTGAGGACTTCCAAAGCCCTGCTAAATTTCTCTCATGTACTACAGCCCAAGAACAGCCTCCTGCTCCTCCACCAACACTGGATGAAATTGATGTCACACGTCATCGTGAAATCACGTCAAAAGCCGTTTCCGCAATTTTGTTGTTGGTTTTAAAGTGGTTCAAAGTCTCTCGTGAGTGATATCTACCTCACCTGACAATCATGTTTCTAAGAGCGGATCAGATGTCATGAAGTTCCATCATCTCGGGCAACATCTACTTGACACCAATTGCTTGCTTTTGATCTTGAAGATGTTCGGCCTGCAGGAGGTTTCTGCTTCCGTCGTATCCAAGGCCGACTCTCCAGAAAACAAGTATGTCGACACCCAGATGTTTTGCATGCCACTCATCGTATCTTCTTCAGCTTTTTCCGATATTGCCTCCTCAACTTTTCCAGGAACCCGCAGCCTATACGCCCCGAAGACAATATGCCACGACCAGCACGGCATACGGTTATAAAAACCGTAATCCTGCCAAACGGGGAGAAGCATGAAGAAGAAGTGGAGCAGGTTACCGAGTACTCGTGGCGGAATTTCTTTTCCACGATCAACTTTGCCAAAATCATGCAAAAATTATCGAAAGGACGTTCTCACCGTATTTGGATGCTGGTCCAATACAAAAGCTCGGTAAGTGCCCTGGAACGTTTTTCTCGTTTGCTCAATTACTGAGTCTCTTTGCAACAGGCCGTGTTGAAAAGAGTTCTTCGGGTCATGCATCCAATGTTGCAGTTGCATGTCCTTAAGTTGATCAAGAGTCAAGTACCGTTCTGTGGGCGGAAATGGAGGCAATGTACTGCATCATGCTAGGGTCCTTAATTGACTGATTTCTTACCTTATTCCCAGCAAACATGAAAGTCATCACTTCAATCTACCTGAACTGTCGACCCGACCTCCGTGACGAATGGCTCACGGGTTCAGAGGTCGATGACGTGACAGATGCTCAGGTGCGTTTGGTGTCGACGTTTCAGGTTAAGAAGATTGACCTCTTCCGACAGGCTCAAGAACAAGCATTGAGGCATCTCGTCAAATTCTGTGAGTATTTCATACTGGTTCCCAATCGCACAAGCTGACTCTTCCACAGATAACAATAAACGATACGGTCCAACAGCCACATCTAATCAACATGGACATATTCACCGGAGGTCAGGTAGCATGTCGCACCATTTGGAAGGTTTACATCCAGGCCCAGAGCTTTCAAACCTCATTCGGCCTTTGGGAACCCCCAATATTGTCGATTCTGATGTCTTCCCTCCTGCACGTTCGCAAGCCCCGGATCCCTCTATATTCCTCCCATACATTACAGAAGATATCGCATTTGAAGAGGAATACGAAGAATACTTGTCAGATCTAGGCTGGTCTGACGAACAAGCGACCGATGGGCCCCTCTTCGGTGGTAACTCCGCATGGCACAGGCTTCCTGCATTTGCTTCAGATATCGCCGATGGTATCAGTGACAGTGAAAGTATCGTGTCGATTGGTGATTTAGGTGACGATGCACGCCTCGATCCCAGCCGCGACGACGTCGTTGATGAGAATCTGAACAATTGGGAGGTACGTAAATACAAGCTGCGGCTATGATGTCTGATATTCAACCTAACCCATTTAGCACATGAGCCCGAAGACAATGGCAGCACTACCGAAGTCCCCTGCAGGTGCCCGACGCTCTAGTTCGGGGAGCGGTCTTCGGCCGGTCCTGCCGTTCGGCCTTGATGACGGAAGTGCAGTTGATGCAGATGACGAGGAGGATGACCTTGCTATGGGCCCCGTGCCCAAAGATCAATCTGGTCCGTTTGCCGCAGGTGCTGGAGTCGACGAAGTAGAATATGCATACGGGCAAGTGCAATCCTCCTCATGTCGAAAATTTATCGCTTATCATGGTTCATTCCAGGGTATGAAACGTGATAAAATTGGTGTAATTTTTGAGCCCGACTAGGCTAGGACATTGATAAACTACATTTATAGTTACGAATAGGCTGTTTCTCGTGATGCTGAAGCAAGAGAATGTTTTCCTGACTGCAACCTGACTGTTAGGATTTTTCTTTGCATGTTGTACACGTAAGATGTTTTTGTCAGCAACTCGACCATGTTGAGCTCTTCGTCTCTTTTCTCAAGTTCGCCTCGGCGCATAAACGTTCAAACCTCCACCTCCTCATATCGGACCATCGGAAGGCTATCGACTGCAGTGGAAGCGATCCATGAATATACATTCCTCGTCTCTTGTGGAGGAACAGGCGCTATCGGCGATTGCGTCGGCTTCAAGTTCAAGCGTTGTCAGTGCAAACGCCGTCGATGATTCTACTATCAAACCAACAGGTCAGAAGCGGAAAAGGAACAGAGCTATATTGTTCGTTATAAGCATCACTCATTCTGGCCTAAGCTAAAGTTGCAGTTACAGAAGCTGCCGATGTGCGTGGTTTCAAGCTTGGGTTTACTATTATCATTTTCCCTTATCTCGGACTTAACGATTTAAGTGTGTC
The DNA here is from genome assembly GCA_014905825.1 of Lyophyllum atratum. Lineage (NCBI taxonomy): Eukaryota > Fungi > Basidiomycota > Agaricomycetes > Agaricales > Lyophyllaceae > Lyophyllum > Lyophyllum atratum. The sequence continues at coordinate 6,172 of JACGCN010000114.1, read as the reverse complement.
ATGAGCGCAAGCAGCAAGTTAGTTATTCCAAAGACTGCTCTCTCTCTAATTCTGAAGGATTTGCATAGTGTGATAGGGCCCAACCATGCTCGCGGTGGTGAGCATTGTCTCTACGGTCGTCAACTTGAACAGCTCACATGTGTTGACATGCAGCGTATCGCGACGAGAAGATTGTGTATACTATGACCCGAATGCGTACAAGGCGTCAACAAATGGGTGAATAGGCGCACATCCTTTCTTTTACTGTCCGTCTGATGGAGCGTTTGTTTCTTCTTGCAATTACCCAGTAAAGTTGGCAGCCCTACAGAGGGCCCATCAACTCAAATCAAAAACGTCGCGAACGCCTTGAGAGATGTTGAGCCGACAGCTCTAGCTGGGTTGGAGGCTCTACTGCAACTAGTCCAAGCAAGCAACATGGTTACGGGTACGGGACCAGGCGCAGATCACAACTTTCTGTCCGATCAGGCTGTACAGGTCGCAGCTTCTGCTCTGGGTCAGCTATCTCGGCAGGCAAGTCCTGGATCACTGACCGCAGCAGGACCCATGGCGGAAATTATAAACCAAGTACTTGACTTAGACCTGCTTCCATGGTGTGATGCTTACTTCCAACTAGATCCGAACTAGGCAACAGCATGATGTACCCGATCCTACTCCTTTAGCAAACCTTCGGACACATTTCCCGAACCATGCCATCACAGGCCATCTACTGTTTCATTTTTTCGAACAGTCATCGATACCTTGGTTATGGCCCATTATACACAAGCCCATTTTTGATGCGTGCTATGTCACCTTTTCATCTGGTCCTCAATCACCTCCTCTCGACTTTCTTGCACTTTTAGCTATCCTATGTGCGTCCTCCTTGCAATTTCTTCCAGCAAGTTCCGCCGATGTAAGGATTCTTTCTTCACGCACATATCTACTGATTTCCAAGTTTTCCAGCCCGGCATATTCTACGAATATGGACCGGGACGTGATGTCTTAAAGCAGCGCTTATTTGAATTCGCTCGATCCGTCTTGCTCGATAGCAATTCCGCGTCTCCTTCGCTTGAGCGAATACAAGCCTTGATGTTGTTAGCCATTTATCAACTAGTAGGGCACCCTCGTCCTACGCCTGAACTGCTTGAGCTGATAATATCTCAAGAACGACGGAAACCTTACCGACTGCTATTATTCGTCAGGTAGCTTTCATCTTATAAGACCCCCAAGATCTCCGTTAACAATCTGCTTAGCCATGTCGATACGCATGGCCCAAGCAAGTACGTTTATCGTGGAAGTACTAAGAGCTCAAATTTTATTCTTCGCAATAGTGTCGATGCACTTAGATGTGTCGCTTTCGTGGAGGCCAGATCCAGCGGAAGCGGAAATCAGGCGGCGGGCTTGGTGTGAGTTCCATCCTTAACTGAAAGCATGCCTTCCTAATGAGTTATGAAAGGGACCTTATTCATTCTAGATAGGTTGATCTTTCCCGAAAATTTTGCTCTCATTATTCTCACCATCACCATGTGGATAGGTATCAATGCTTGATACATCGTCGACCATACATTATCCATGAGCATGTAAGTTCGATCATAACCGCTTGCCTTGTTACTTCCGTTCATGAAATTTAGCATTGCGATGTGATGATGCCACAAGACATCGATCAGGCGGACGTACAAGGGTTGGAAGCTACTCAGAGCAGACCTTCGAGCCAGCCGACTCAAACAAGTGTGTGAAATGGACATTGAGTCTATTTACATGACTGGTTTGACATGCCAATCTCATAGGCTTACAAATTCTCCAAATTCATTGGGCGAGATTAATTGGAAAAATATGGGACACGTGTTTTGCGGCGCACCGACCAGCATACAGCTCCCTGGTTTCCCTCGAAAGCCAGATCCAGAAATTCGAACTGGATCTCCCACCATCCTTTCGTCCTCAGACGCTGGTAGGGACCATGGAACGACCATACATTCTCTTTCAAGTGAGGCCTCTCTTCGCCATACGGTTCTCAATAATTGATGACACATCTCAGAATCGTATGATGACCCTCCAAATATACCATACTCGTGCTGTGCTTCTGGTAATTTCCCTGACTTGTCCCTTTCAGTTTTAATGATTCACTATGAAATATCAGCGACCATTTTTTACTGCTTCCCGCAGAGGCATCCATTGGACTAAATGAGGATGTAGCGAACTTCCAGGCCCAGGCAAGGTATCTATCGATTATGTTCAGGTAATTTTCACCTCCTTACCGATTTCGTTCTACATTGAATTAAAGCTCAGTAAACGGCTCCTGGCCTGGCAGCTCATTATACAGAATCAAGTTGATCGAGGCCAGCTGTCCTGGTCCGATATTGTGGCATGGATATTCGATGCTGCATGTGTGTCATGCGTCGTTTTTCCGATCTTCAGTCACGCTTATTTTCGAACCTACTTTGCAGTGATACTTGCTGTGGCGATCATCGGGGATCCAACTTCCACTCAGAACGAAGAACTGGAAGAATGGATAGCAACGGCCCAGAATCTCCTCCGGGACATCGGAACATCGAACGTTCTTGCTTTGAGAGGTGTTAAAAGCCTCGACGTTGTCCGTCGGCGTACACGTGGCGCAATGCAACCCGCGTTCGACTTTTCTTCCACACCTACGCCAGTGATCTCCATCGAACAATATCTACAAAAAGCGACGCAGACCATTGCCCAACCACAGCCGTCCATGTCCGACTTGTTGGATGTTCAATGTTTCGCGGAACCTTTTTGGCAAGAAGGAGTTGCCGTTTATCCTGGCCATTTTCCTGGCATCGAGGTGCTTTGCGACAATGCCGATTGTGGGTCCATAGAGCGTTTCTTAGACGCCTACTATGTACCACCAACACATTTTTGACGATGTCTTACGAAGCAATACCTTTGTTCAAGACTACCGTGCGACATTGAATATGTGCCTTGGATCGCGAACTTACCGTATCCCATCAATTAGTTAGTAAGATCGCCATGATAAGCACGAAAAAGAGGTATCTTAACGTCAGTGATTACAGGTAGATTATCTAACAGTAAGTATAAGGCACATAAACGATTGAAAATATGTCTAAAGTATGAATAATATACTATCGGACACTGATTGTCCTTTCTAGTGCCGCGAGGGGGGAACGACTCAAAAGCTCTGGGAGCTGCTGCGCTCCGGAGCTTCCCTGGTTATGAAACGAATGTCTCGGAGTGGTATCATTCTTTCTCCTTGAGGTGACCGCCGTTCGAAGCTGCCAAAGCCCACGTCACTGGGTGAGTAGACATAGTATGCCCTCCGGAGATTGAGGACTAATCTGCCGCCCATAACGCAAGTTGCCGCAGTGGAAAAGCCCTGAAGAAGCTTTAGCCATTCTGGCTATCAGAATTAAGAAGGTCAGTCATCGTGACATCCGAGCATCCTATAAGTCATACATACATTGAGAACGAACCACACTACTGCGTTAGCTATGGATGCCGTCAAAGTCCTTTTAATCACACGTCACCGGTTCAGAACTCAAGTCATGCCTTGACAAATAAGGAAAACTTACACGGAGAAATATAAGACCGTGTCCGTTAATAGGACTTCCCACATTTGACTTCTCGAAACTAGAACACCCCTGAGATGTTTGACGTGTCGAAGACAAGCCCAAAGAGATAGCGCGCAGAGACCACAATCGAAAATGATGGCCGGAATCCAGACTCCACCAGAAAAGTGCGGAACATATTGTGGCGTGCACATGAGCAGGCCTTGAAAAGGCTCACTGCGTACTAAGGGAAACAATGAGTCAATGCAGAGAGTGAGAGCAACTCAACACACGGACCGTTGAGAGTATTTGCTGATGCAGCTAAAATCACAGCCATAGAAACAATTTCTACAGCATAGAATAGTAGACAAGTCATGACAATGGATTGAGCATGTTGGAAAATGGCGATTGTGCGAAACAACATGACAGCTTTATAGGCAGTATCGACTGAGCATATATGCATTGAGACAGAGAATTTGCTTACATTGTATGAACCACATGATGATGACGGTGCCCCATCCTTGAAGGATGAACCAAGTCCTGCCTGTGCGCAGGGGAAGCATGGTCAGCATCCAGAGGTGCCATCCTCGATAGAAAGTCTTACAACTAGCATTATATGCAGACCGTCCACATCATTAGAGACGTCAAGGCCAAGAAAACATACGCACAACTACAATCAAATATGCAAATATAGGTAAATCAGACTATCGAAACGATGAGTGGTCGAATACATCACCTCATCAGACGAAGGTTTCGCGAAGAAGACTATACAGAGAAGGTGAAACCGCGTTACTGGTAATAAATGGATTAGAAGGCTTACGTATGGCCGATGCCCTGTACGAGAACACATTCTCTGATTATTCTCATGAAAGTCGAGGTCCGAATTAGCACGTACAGTAGAAATAGATTGCTGAAATAGCGGTTCTAGGTAATGGTAGAACCCTGAGTGTTGATTGAGAAACATGAAAGAAATCCGCTGCTTACCCACAAGAAGAGTACTTTCGCGATAGTCCATGGCTTACTCTGAAAAGGGTCCGACGACGATGAGGGTCCGGATTATTCGAGACAAAAGTCAGCTCAACCCAAACCAGGTCTATCTGGAGATAGTGAAGGGAGGAGATGACAGTGAGCAATGTGTACTCAGTGTACAAGTATTATAAACACCAGCTTGCCTCTCGGTCTAGAGTGATTACTAGGAGAATAAATCAGGTGAGTATGGTCATAAAATGCTATGACAATGACTCACAATGGTCATAGAGAGCGACGACAGTTGGAATCACTGGGTCATAGATCAGTAAATATGCCATGAAACGATACTCTGACGCACATTGGACATATCCTAATGACCTGAGCCACGAACGCCGAGTGCTGCGCGTTCGCGAATGTTACGGAGGTCATTAGACAGTCTACTCAAAACGAGTGGAGAGCATGAAGAGGATAAATCCCGAACTCAATCTCAACGGCTCGTGTGCATATATGTATGAATTGTTGGATGAAACAAGGCGCTTCTCCCATCAGCGGTGACGTTACTCGACAAGGATATCGCCGGCGCTTCTGAGAAAATGGAAACATATGCGTAGGCAGCGTAACCGCTTAAACAAGCTGCAATGTGGAACCGCCAAACGAAGTTTTCGTTGTCGAGAGTTCGAGAGCATCAGAGCGGAGCAACGACATCGATGTCGCGGACAAAGTGACGAAGTTGTCCAGCGAACTGCTTTGAAATGCATTTCAGACCGCGGTTGGATAAACGTAAGTAAGAAGGACGAAGGTGCACAGGATCAAATCCCTTGTTTTGGCCCTTGGGGCAGTCGGCTAATGGAGAACATCGTAAGTGCAGGGTCGATGGGAAATGTCAGGTACTTGCGTAAGTCCATACAAACTATTCAAGGCTGATGAATAAGGAATGGAATAGCGAAGTCGCAAGAGAATCTAGCAGCTTGATCGTACTTCTGTTCAAAATCCTGATACAAGTTCTGGGAGTTAGTCTCAAGCAGCACCAGAAAGAGCTGATGTGAGTCTAATCGTTTAATTCTGTTGCAGAATTGCCCCGAGTTTAGGGAGGCGGGATGTAGGTCCTGAGAACCGGAACAAGGCGCCGATTTCCGAACTCCCCGAGAACACGGGCGGTGGCGATCGCGACCTAAGTATCGCGACTCACAGGCACCAGGACTACGCCAAGCATTGCTCGCGGTATCCGATTTGTCGGGCTAGAACTCAAAAATGCATAGTTGAGTAGACTTGTGACCTTCATTCTTTGGAGCTATCGAAAGGTAACCAGGGACCACCATTAATGGAGCATCGACAGCATACGTAGTAGGTTTGAGGTATACAGGACTTCGCCTGGTCCTCCTGCGTGATTCGCTATCGATGAAAAGCCATAGAGATATGGGCAGATATGGGGAGATTTGAGCAAAGCAGTGTCCTCGCTTTTTGTTTGTGTGTACAGACTTTGGACGGTGTTTTATTGTGTCTTCCACAATTTGGACGGTGTCGGGGTATGTTGAACCTGGTGGCTCCAGGCACACTAACTCCACTCCTCCTCCTCCCCCTCCTCATCGATCATCGTCCGTGGCCTTCAGCATGCTACACAGCCAGGAAGTACAGTTCGGAGGGTTTCTGGGTGGCGGGGAGGTCCGTGCGCAACGTTGAGGAATTCCCACGTCTCTGAC
>JACGCN010000113.1:0-48142 GCA_014905825.1 Lyophyllum atratum | reverse complement strand
TCGTGACAACAATAAATTTAAACGTCGACTGCATCATATGTCCGTGCCTACCCCCTTTAGATGCCCCGGTCTGCTGCCTGCCCGTGCTCATACTGGCATACGGATTCAGATTCGACCCACGGTACCCACTCGAACGAATTTGTATTGGCGGTCGATGCCTTCCCTCACTTTTCTTACGCACCACAGAATCGTCATCATCGTACATCTTGCGCTTCTTGGGGTTATTCGAGTAAAAAGACTGCGCAGGTATGGGCGGGGTCGAGGGGGACAGTGAAGGCGGTGACGATGTCGCTGGTGCTGGGGGAGACGATGCCCGACCATTCTGCTGGACCTCGGTTGTTCATCCTCACCTTCACTCTCGGACGTATACGCCGTGAGACTCGTGAGTGCACCCTTCGCCTTGGCATTCGCAGCGGCAGCGATCTTCTTCTTGACTAGAGCCGCTTGAGGGTCGATCCCGTTGACCTTCATACGTTTCGGTTCGAGCCATGGTGTCCATCGCTGGCGAGGTAGCAACGGGCCAATGAAAGGTCGAAACCTTGGTGCCCATCCTCCTCCCCACCCTCCCTCTCCTTCCGCTTCTTCATGGATCCGACAAGGCCAGGTCTGGCTGCGGTGCCGTCGGGTTGACCGCTGCCTCCAGCCCCTGACCTTTCTTCCTCTGATAAAATAGCATATACGCAGTTTTTTTGTGGGTGAGCCAGCCATTGCGCTACAGTCTCGTCATTCATCTCCCACCAACGACCATCCTTACTCTTCACGAACGAGTAATAGTGTCCAGAGTTGGTCCGCCGCCGGCGTGGCATATGACGCCATATAACGAATATGTCGGTCCGTGGGCGCCCTCGCTCATGTAGGGTTGCAGTGACAACTCATCATCATAGTGAACGGAGTGACCAATTTTCCTGCCCAGTGGCGAGAAGCGTTTAATGAACGGTAAGAATGAGCGGTGCCTCGTGCAGATTGAACCGCTTCTCGGCGTTGACATGCTTCTTGCACCTGGCGCCATGTTCGTGAAAATCCTTTGGGCTGTCGGAGTGTGCTACTCACTTTTCGCATTTATACTTATCGGCGCCTTTGAGAGTCGATAGCCACAACTTCTTCAGTGCTTCCTTCAGCGTCTCTGCTCGATGGAATCGACGCTGAGGTCCAGCACTCGGTCGAACGTGTCGCTGTTGTGCCCGCAATCGCGGCATGTGACTCGCGACCGTAGTTGGCCACCAAAGATTTTGTGCACCCAGGTCGTTTCCGCCAGTTTAGGGTCGATTTTTCTGTGGGACATCAGTCGAGAGTAATGAACGGAAGTTGTCGCGAACACTGTGGGTGTCCAGCCAACAGGACTTTTGTAGGCCGTCTATGGCATACGAAGAAATTCGTGCGAGTCCTCTTGCCGGCCTTTCCTCAAATGTTTGGCAATGACTGAAATATCACGTTAGTTGTCGTGGACGGTTAGGATGAATGCGATCATCACCTTGTAGCTTACTGGTGATTGGTATGGGGGAAAGCTTTATCCTGGGTGTACGCCTGCACCATAACGAGCCTGAGACTACACGACATACAAAACCCCTTCTCCACCCGACCTATATGATGACTGGTAAACATCGTCACCGGCAGAGGTCAAGGAAAGATCAACGTACATACGTCCCTCTTGTGGACGATCAGCTGTCGAAGAAGGGGTGGCGTATGCAGGAGACACTGCAGGGCACTGTTGAGGAAGCACGTATTTCCGCTGTTTGTACAGTCCACTACCACGATTACAAGTGTCCGGCCATGTAGCGTCGATGCCGCCAGGGTGTAGAGATGCGCTTTTGGGGTGGTTTGCTGTGAAGCGCCGGCGGCCTTGACCGGCGTCGTGGTGGGTGGCTTGGGAGTTTCTGGGCGCTGCAAGCAGGATGAATATCGTGGGTATCTGGCAACGCGGAAAACGAGCAACGTACATCAGGCTTGGACGCCTTGGGTGAGGCGTTGATAGGTTCATACTTGCCCGGAGGCACAGCCAGTGCGCCGGAGGATGAGCCTTCTACAAATTCAATAGGGGGTGGAAGCAGGCTATTGAAAGCATCTTTATCTCGCGCCTGGCCGGTACTGCAATGGAGAATCGTCGGAAACATGAGAGCTAGAAAAAATTGGCGGGGTGGGCAGGAGCGGCGAAGCCAGCATCATTATCGGGGAACGGGGGGAAGTGGTGGCACAGGCAATCGGGCGAAGACCGCGCGTCCAGGAGCAAAAAAATCGAATGAGCGGGACCAGCGCAACGCAGCGAGCAGGATTGCGATGGCGAGGGCGACTTGTAAATAATATTTTATCGGGGAATTCAATGCTTGTTTGTTTCTGATGGCCGGTCGCTGTTATTCGCGATCAACAAACATGCCTCACACATTGCCACTGCTACACGTAAAACTCTTTTTCATTATGCAGGGAACCACGTAGTCATGAATGTCAGGCATTAGGGTAAATGACACGGGGTATAACCAGGATTTACAGAAAGAGAAGGTCGTAAAGCTTTGCTATCAATACAGTAATGTCGAAGAATTCGTAAACGTCCTAACAAAATTACAATGTCATAAGGAAAGTGTGCGGATGCCAGACCAGCGGAGGTATAACTTGAAAGAGTAGTTGTACACTGTACAGTCAATCAAAGTTGCACGCCTTGAAAGGGCTCAGGGATCGTCCCAAAGATGGACGCTTCGAACTCCCATTCGGCTGAAGATTTCTGCTGACCGTGTGCTGCATATGCCGGCTCAGAGAAAAATAGGAGAGGAGTCTGCGAGAGAGGGGAGGGTGCGGGAGTTGAAGGGGAGGACGATGTGTACGGTGACTGCCCTCTTGAATTGTCGGGTGTCTGCAGAAGACCATTATGGGATGAAGCGGGGGAAGAAGAGGTCGAATAGCTGAAGTCCGGAAGCGGCGATGCTGAATCAATCGTGTATAAACCTGCAGCAGGGAAGGTTGGGACGTTAATGGGTTGAGTCCGGAACCAATCGTAAGTCATGGCTCGTTCTTCCGTCAGTTGCGGAATATGGAAATAAACGGCGCCAGTCGCCTCAGCATTATCTACTAGGAGTGTGAGTATACGTAGTATATTAGGGAAGAGCTAGCATACAGGGATGGGCAGAGATAGTTGTTGCATGAGAGATCTGTGGCCGATATGCTTTGGTGGGATGGCTCTTGGCTAGTGTGTTGAGTCGTAGACTTCCGCCGGGGAAATGCCTGCCGAGAGAGGAGGGTCGGGAGCAAGTGCATCGATATCAACGGTCTCAGGGTCGATATTGTGCTTTCTAAGATGCTGCGTGAAGGCAGAGCGACGTTTGATACTACGTAGACTGGCGTGAGGGGTGCATTGGCGACTATGAGACGCAAAAAAAATTACCTTGACTTGCAGCGGGGGACAGGGCATCGATAAGCACCAAGCGTGCGATGGGTCTCCTTGCAGTGGCGAGCTCTAGAAGACGGATCACCGAAAGCAGCCTTGCAGTCATCCATTCCACATAAAAATGGTTTGACTTTAGTACTAGACAAAGCCATTTGAGTATCAGACAGCTCGAAAGGTGGGAGAAGGTATACTCACTGGACGTTTCGGTGCGTCTTCAGGCCAGAGAATTGTGAAAAAGATTTTCCACAGTCGTTACACTTGTGGGGCCTGAGAGGATGTTCTAATGAATAAACAAATAACGAGAAGAGGGAACCAGATCGTACTTATAGCCCATGTGAATATTAGCGTGCCTTGTGAGGTCTCCTTTGCGAGCAAAGCCCTTGAAGCAAGTCTGGCAGGTCCACTACAGGCATCGGTAAGCGCTTCAGTCCAAGCGCAAAAGAGCTTACGCACCTCGTCAGAAGTCATGTCGTTATCTTGTAAAGTGAGTTAATGAAATAAAAAAAGCGGCTGTCCTGCAACGCTGATGGACGTAAAGAATGTGGGTTATGGGAAAGGATGGAAGGAGAGGAAAAGGAAGGGGACGACCGGGCTAAGTGAAACTCCCCAATTTCCATAGCGCCTCTTTTTAACATACCGGAGGGAGCCAACTCACGCTTACTGACACAAAGCGGGCAGAGATGAGATCAGAGAGCAACGCATCTTATTGTGTCGGAGCTGACTCTCACCAAAGGACGCTTAATCTTGAATGGCCAAAAAAGGGAACCGACACGATCGACCGCCCTTCGCAATAAAGGTCAGTAACGAATTTCAGCAAGCGATCGCGAACTCTTTGTCTTCCGCACCCAAAGCCATCCCAAAGTATTTAGAATTTCAAAGAGAATCTTGATTCGATGATCATGCATAAAAAGAATTCTGACAAAGGAAGACATACCGATCTTGTTACGTCCCACGTGGTTCGCAAATCACCCGACGGTCAGTCAAGAGGGCGGACGTAGCGAACAATGACTAGCGCCGCCTTATGTGAATTGCAGAGGGGATTGTGCAAGGGAGAAAGTACAGCCCAAGTACAACGATGAAAGTAACCACAAATGTTCGAGGTTGAAGGCGGCTGTTTATCAGTTACCTAAACCCGGTCCTTGTATTTTCTTGGTAATCCTCTCCTCCATCCAGGGCGCAATTGCCCAAAGGTCCGCCCAAGTAAAGGAAGCATACTGATTCCGTCCCGGACCTACAACGAGATCTAAATCTTGGAGAGGGGGCCAATCTCCGGACAAATCGTGAGTGTGGGGACCGACGAGTTGAGCGATGAGCCTGAGGGGTCATCGTCTGTTCTATTGCGACAAGGGACTGACTAGGAGAGACGTACATGAGACCACCGACCCATCTAAGGCCTTCTTCTTCAACCTCACCAGAGCCCAACCAGCGTTTGTCGCCGCCCCCTGGGGTATAGAAAGGATAGTTTGCGTGCGATGGCGCAGGGAGAGGGTGTGTAGGTCGGGTATACGTCTCAGGCGATGAATGGTACGCTATTAAGTATAACCTGTCATGAAGAGATGGAAATGTCAGAGCAAGCTAGCGTACTATAGGCCGGCAAAGCCAGTTCATGCAAGGGATAGACACCGTGATCCTCAACGAGTGTGTTCATACTCGAGACAGAGTATCGCTCGGATGCGTCGTCCAGGCATCCAACGCCGATGCCGGGAGGGTGCAAGAACAGATGAGCATTGGGATTGAAAGTCAGTGTGCTTTGAGGCCGGTTAAGAGTACCAAATGCAAGGATGCGAACGTCAGCGAACTCGATGACCAGCTGCTAATCATTAGCAAGGCATACTTCTTTGCTACGTGAGCATTGACAAACCCTGGTCCGAGTCTCAAGGTGCGATAAATTGCTTTGAAGTCTGAGGAACGATGAGGGCAGGGCCTCATGCTGAGAGAATGAACATACTTCATTTCATTGAATAAAACGAGGGGATTGAAACTACGCGATGTAATTTCGAGCTCATTAGCAGAACCGTTGCGATTCAACACGATGTATCTGTAATATTGAGCCACGTTTCACGCTGGAGAAAGAGAATATGCCGACCTGGTCCATGATTCGTCGGCAGTGCAATTGGTCTCTGTGCGATGTGACACACGATGCAACGCTCTGATAGAAAAATCAACTAGATTGGACACATACATTTGCAAAGCAAGGACTGACTTCATATAAGCCTTTTTCCAAGAGCCATCTTTTCTCCACCTGCGCCATCCGGGAAGAAACCGCCGATTGAAACATTCCTCCCATTCGTCAGACTTGAGGTTGGGGAGTGTGGCTTCGTAAAGAATAAAAGACGGAAGAGCCAGACTCAGTATTTCAATCCAGTTCTGTCGCGGAACGGTAGAGCGAATGCTGAGGTTCCTGAGGTGCACCTCGTAGTCGTCTGTACGAAGTGTCCGAAGAATGGGTCGACGCCAAGGGTTCAAAGAAGAGTCGGACGCGATGGCATAAAGTCTCTTGGACAGGTAAGAAACCGTGATCAGAGACCCAAGATCTAGCTCCCCCATTATGTCTCCTATTAGCTCAACGGGCAAACCCTCAAAAGTCATGTTGCCGCAGCGGTCTGCCAGGGAGGAGAGGGACGAGGAGGAGTTTATTATACTGACACTCTGATCATGAAGTTCGATAGAGACTCCGAGGAGAAGTTGTGGCGGTGACACTTTCCGCGGGACGGCAATCACCTGAAATTCATTCTCCGACCGATTTGTCTCCGAACCGGAACTACTCTCTTCCTCAGTGGTATCTTATACACTGTACAAGACTGCCCATAGGAAACTCTACGCTTCTGACATGACTGGAATAACCCTCGTTTTTGCAGAATCCAGGACGCTTCGTGGGACCAGCTTAATTTTGTGTTCTTCATTTGCACCGAGAACCAGGCCTTCATTCGACGATAAGGACTCCACCCCCAGGCGACACATCAGAAGCTGTTGGCAATGACGTTCGAATTCATCGCTAACTTAGATGTCAACACTGCTTAGATGCCGTCCCACTTCAATTCGTCGCTTCATCTGCGGGGCGAATTCAATTGCAGCCACGCTACTTGAGACAATAAAATCGCACTAGTCAACTGTGGCTACGACGAGGCGCGCTACTATACACCGTCTCGGAAGTATATCACGGCGCAGGAGAACAGTCCTTGGCGCCTTGTACGTAGTGGTTCTATTTTTGGCCAGGTTCTAGCTTTGAGCATTCTCGCCATTACATATTATGCAAATTACGACGTCTCACCCCCCTGCTCCACCCATTCAATTTTCTTCTCGTTTCTCATGGCTTCCCGAAACGCAGAGGACTCGACAAAAAGTCCCTCATCGACGCCGACTCGTAGTCTCCTCCTCCTACCGCCGGGCTCACACTTCTTATCTTCTTCTCCTTCGTCTGGCAAATTATATCGAGAAAGCTGGGTGAGTACATTTTGTTTGAGCACTTTGCTAGACTGTCTTATGTTATAATTACATTAGACGGGCTCAGAAACCCCCTACTCTTTCGATGGCTCAAGGCTGAGTACTGTCGCTGATAAAGTGAGGTTCATGGTGTACCGTGGGCTTCTTCGTTCTGATAAATTTTCTTTGCCTTGTGTTCAGTTCTCTCTCGCTCCCGATCCTCGACAATGGGGCTCGGATTTATCGACTGAGCTTGTGGAAGCTGACGACGAGATTCACAATCCCGATACTCAGCTAGGCAAACTGAAGGACGATTATGACCTGTCCTTCTCGCGTAGAGGAGTGGCCAACCTGGGGTGTCTAATGTTTCTTATCACAGGTTTCTTGATGCTATTGTATCCTCCGCCCGCTATCCCTCATATAGCATCGACTGATGAGTTTTTTAGTATTGGCTATCCAGTTTTTTCCTACCTGCGCAAGCTGAAAGACGGACAAAATGCATTCAACCTCGGTGGAGTCAATTCAACCGGCCAGGTGGGTGTCATTTTCCCTCACGTGGCCCGGGCTCAATGACGTCTTTCTTCTCAGGTGCCATCGATAGGCAACTTTGGGCTTATCGACCTCGAGACACCGGAAGATGCGCATTTCCGAGATTCACGCAGAGACGGCTCTCGATGGCAACTTGTCTTTTCAGACGAATTCAACACAGAGGGCCGTTCATTCTATCCAGGGGACGATCCCTACTGGGAGGCAGCTGACCTTCACTACTGGGTTAGCTTGTTTCTCGGCCTTTGACCTGAACCAGCAGCGGCTAAATCCTCAAAGGCTACTAACAATCTGGAATGGTATGATCCTGCTGCGATCACTACGGAAAACGGCTCTCTTGTCATCGAATTTACCGAGATGCAGACACATGGGCTGAACTATCAAGGAGGTGTGTTCCCCTCCTCGTTGCCCTTGGGTATCTCTCACCTTTTCAAAGGCTTTATCTCGACATGGTAGTCTAATTGTGCAGTCTTTCCCTTTCTTGAAACTAACGAGGTTTGGTACTCCTAGGAATAAATTCTGTTTCACAGGTGGCATGATTGAAACCTCAGTCCAGCTTCCTGGAGCCCACAATACCGTGGGTATGTGGCCAGCAATATGGACCATGGGTAATTTGGGCCGTGCGGGATACGGCGCCACACTCGAGGGGATGGTAAGTTCTTTCTTGGCCGCGCCCCACTTCGTTGAACAAGAGAGCTATGCATAGTGGCCTTACGCCTACGATGCCTGCGACGTTGGTACGGCACCAAACCAGACCTTCAATGGTCAGCCTTATGCCGCTACTATTGACGGCGACCCAAGTTATGGCGATGCCTTGTCGTATCTTCCAGGCCAACGGCTGTCCCGGTGTACCTGCCTCGGCGACGATACCCACCCAGGACCCAAGCATGATGACGGCTCATTTGTCGGACGTGCTGCGCCCGAGATCGATGTCATCGAAGCTCAGGTACATAAGCCTCTTCTCTCTATTTGACGTGCGGTCAACTCAGATCCACTCCCAGGTCACAGGAAAACCTCGCAGAGGGCAAGTATCTCAATCAGCGCAGTTTGCGGTATGCTCTTGATTGCGATCTTCTCTTACAAGTCTCTCATACCTTACTGAACAGCCCTTCAACCATGCATGGATCTGGCAAAATACTTCAGACAATATGATTATTGACGACCCCGCGATTTCTGTCCAAAATAGCTTCAGGGGCAGTGCCACGCAGCAGGCGAATTCCGTTGTCACTGACACAAATCAGCTGTGCTACGAATTGGAGGAGAACTGCTACTCCGTTTATGGGTTTGAGGTATGTTACTATATTTGGATCAAGCCTCATCAATTATTCTGACGAATATGACAGTATAAGCCAGGATATGATGACGCTGTGAGTAATTCCTGATGCGACCTATCCCCGCACATTTACTCAACCCGTCGCAGTATATTTCTTGGGTGTCTGGAAATGCCACTTCCTGGACACTGAATGCCCCTGGCGTAGGTCCCGACCCATCTGTCAGCATTTCTGCAAGGTCGATTTCGCAGGAGCCAATGGTTTGTCTCTGGAGGAAACTCCCCCACTTTACCTTCCTAATGCGCTGAAAATCACACAGTACTTGATTATGAACCTCGGCATGTCTAGGAATTTTGGTCATATCGACTTTGCCCACTTGACCTTTCCAACCCGCATGCGAGTGGATTATATTCGAGTATACCAGGACCCTAAAATGATCAACATTGGATGCAACCCACCAAACTTTCCAACCACAGACTACATCAACAAGTAAGTGCGACCCTTCGAAGGAACGTTTTATAGCTTGACCTATCCTTCGATCTTCGACAGGTACATCGATGCATATTCAAACCCCAATTTCACTACCTGGAGAGGTGACTTTGGTCAACCCTTCCCGAAGAACTCGTTCATCGAGTCTTGCTGACCGCTCTTGGCTCTTCCACCGGATCTTGTTACTTCCGCCCTCTGGTTGACACCAACGGACAATTCGGGGTCCTTGACTATTTTTCCGGAGTTTCCGCCATTGCCACTCCACTACGATTTTCATAGCAGGCTGTATGTACGTAGTAACCTTGCCATTTCTCCCGATTCTGCATATATACCCCACATACCCAAATCTAGATCTATAATTTTGTTTTCTTTATGTACTAGCAGTAACGCGACACCTCCTACACTCGAAACACAAATACATCCGTCCTGATATCGTGTACAAAACGATAACTACAATGACGTACATCCAGCAAGTTAACTAAAAACACAGATCCCCTTGAAATACGCGAAATTGACTGCACTAGCAACGTCACATTCAAATGTGCTGTATCCACCCCTTCTTCACAGCGTACGCCACGATTTCTCCCGCGCACGCTGGACTCATCGACGTCAAGGGCTTGTGAGGCAACGGAGCCTGCGTTTTCCTCCTCCCCTTGGCTTTCGACGGCTTTGGGGCCGTCGTAACGGCCGTGATACAACTTTGGAGCCAGCGCTCGATGTCGGTGAGACAGTCGTAACAGTCCTTTTCTGTGAATGCGGCAGCGTCGAGGGTTCGGGAGGTCCGTGAGGCTGGTGGGGCTTTCAGGCGTTTTCCCTGCAGCAACTTCACAGCCAGGTAATGGAGCCACTAATGCACATGTTAACGGAGCCTAGTAGGTTGGAATGCATTTTCAATGGAAGCGTACCATGACATTGGTGAGAGGCTTAAATTCCTCCCATGCACCACCATTATGCTCCTGCATCATGCGATACACGTCAAACTGATAGTCGCCTGAACCCATGAAGAATAACGATTAGCTTCACAGCCGAGACTCGGAGTGGAGGTAAGTGTTTACCTTCACCCATGAACACCTCTTCCTCGAATGGTGTCCAGTGAACCATCTCGCCACCTTCCCCATCGCCTGCATCCATTCTCGACAGGCCCAGGTCAATTAGAGTTGCTCGTACACCATGACTTGGATCGTCCATATAGACGCGAGACGACACGCTAGATTTGGAGTTCTGGTTCCGCGCCCGGAGCGGAAGCGCAGCGGGCATGGGCAGGTCCTTCACCAAGATTTGGCCGAGATGAAGATCACGATGCTGATGGGTGGAGCATGATCAGCAAAGAGGCAGTGCGAGGTTGGATAAGTGCATACCTCAAATGAAACTAGCTGCTCTGCATGTGCAAGAGCCTTGGCAACTTGCCAGAATAGGCTGCATGCCTGTCTCCAGCCCATCTTACCGGCGTTTACGAATTTATAAGCCTCGAGGTCGGGTCCGCCATTAGGAAGAACGATGATAGCGTAAGTCTGGGAGACGAGGAATTTATCTGGCGACAAACTTTAATCTAGATGCTGCTGCTAATAGCCACGATATTGACGTACCAGGCCGCACACTCTCAGAGCCCTTGTTCGAATGATATTCATCCCAAAGGCGTAATAGAACCTCGGGGTATTTGCCTCGAACAACATACGCCTTCAGAAGCTTTACGAAACCGTCGCAAACCTCTCCCATCGCGTAGGTCACGATTATCTCCTTCAATACATCCTTGGCATCGCTGGGTGCAGGTCCGTCTTCTTCCTGTTGCCCGTCCTCGTTGGGTCGCCCGTTAGTCTTGATGTGATCGGACGCGCTTCCACCGGTCTCATCCCTCAAAGGAATAACTTTCAGGACCACATCTCCGATCCCAAAGACTTCAGAGTAACTGGCCTCACCAATCTTTCTAAACCGTACATCACCTAAATGACTGGCATCTGATCGGACGGCACGATCGTAGGGAAACGTTTCAATGAAGGAAGAGAAGTCGATTGGCCCACACGCTTCCTGACCGCACTCAGCCAGCAGGGGCATCAGATAGCCTGGAATCTCGTCCTCGTGAGGATATGAGGCAGTGTGTTGTGAAGAAGCAGAGATACTCAATTCCTCAAAATCGAGAGACAGATCGAGGTCTGTTGAGGTAAATGGAGAGGGTGGTGATGGTGGTGCGAAAAGATTTCTGCCACCCCGATGACGAATCGGAGTCAGTTGCCGTGGGCGCGCTACAGGAGGCGAGAGATTCTGGTAGCGTGTCACGGGGACAAGTGGTGGTAGAGGTGCCTTAATGGGAGGAGGGGAGGGGGCCTTTGATGGGGCGAATAGTTGCTTCTTGATGGGATATGGCGCGGGAGGGATGAGAACTTCGACCATTATGCACGACGGGCCAGCCTTAGGCGGAGGTAGGGGGGCAGGTTGTGGAATTGTGGGAGCGTTCGAGCTTCGATTTCGGGAGGGTAATGGGGCGTCGTCTTCTGATTCAGAGTCATCCGAGTAGATGGTAAGGACAGCACGTCGGACAGGACGTTTCGGTTGCTTTACAGACTCTACATCCTCGTCGCCGTCCGCACCCTCGTCTGGGAAGATACTTTGTTTCCTCCGAGAAACAGATACTTTTGACGGCTTTTGAACGTCTTGCGCTGCGGGTTTCGATACGACGTTCGTCCGCGATACTCTTCTCTCCTGACGTACAGTCCTCCCAGCATCATCCAAAACGATTATATCCACATCGACGAATGGTGCGAAAGGTTTGCTCGGTTTCAGAGACGTGCCTTTCCCACCTTCTGCCTTTGCCTTGCGAATTTTGGTAGTAGAGACAGCGGGTGATCCTGGTACATTGAGACTAAAATGAGCCAATGGAGCGCGAGGCGGACTTGTGTTGATAGTCTTCTTCGACGCAGGAGCCTTTAGCGATAGAGCTGGCAACTCCTTTGCGTGGACCTCGGCGCCGATAAGCTGAGCGACTCGAATGTGCCTCTTTACGGGGGAAGGAGTTGGAGAAAGCAGCTTCTTCCTGCGCATGCGCACTGTCTTCGGAGATGGCGTCTTGGACTTCGCATGTGCAACGTGCTCGCGTTTCTTCATTTTAGACGCAATCGGAGCCCGTGGTACTGGTTCAATATCATCAAAAATGCTGGGAAAGGGTTTCCTCTCCCCATTTTCTGAAACATTTATGATGCGTTGGTTACGCTTCCCATAGGAGTAGATTTGTTTCGTTCGTGTACCAAGCATGATGGCAAGTACTGATGCAAAGAGCAGTAGAGTCACTGTCGGTGCAAGGTCGTCTGTGGAGAGCAATATTGTCGACCAAGAGATGGTGGAAAGAAAGAGAGGCAGTGTACAGATATCGTTGCGGAGGACGGACAGAACCTGTTCTATTTTGAGAATCAACCAAGACGCGCCATATCACGTGGTCATGCCACCGACACACACCGTCAAACAGACCGAGTCCCTGACGGCCCGGGCGACCTGGACCCTCACCTACCCTCACTGGCATCTTCTCCTTCTCTACAATGGCTCTACCAGACGGCCTACGAGTGTCAATAACGCCTCCAGAGCTCGAGCTTATCTCGTCGCAACAACTTATCGAAATTGTTCCATTAATTTCCATGGAAAGGACCGCGTTTATTTCGGTACTTCTCATCCCTACCCGCGACCCGCGATGGCAGCTAGAGCTGAAGTCTCTCAGGGCGCGTATGGACCTCTAAGACCTCCCAATAAAGCCAGTGTTCCAATATGGATGGCAGTGAATCTAAAATCGAAAAAGAAATGTCACATTGTCGCGCCTGCGTGGCTCAATGTCGGTGTGTATTCGTCAGTCGTAGTTGAGCTGTCTCTTAGGCATCAATCTTTCCTGAAGACTTCCTCCAAGATCGTTTAAATCGGGAGACATCACAACCTGGATTCAGTGACCTTCCTTTCCGTTTCGCGGAGGTGTCCAAAGTCCTGCTTGATGTGTGCGTGTTACTGCCGTCCCTTTCGAGCACATCGCGTCAATAACATTTCAAAAGCGCGTCAGACGATCTAGAGAATCCTGACAAACTAAGATCCCTCCTCAAGGACCTTCGAGAGGCCAGGCAAGCTAAGAGTCGAGACGGTCTCAAAACCCTTGATCATAGTGAACTCAGTGTACGTCGTTTTCTTTGACATCACAGCATGCGCCCCTGTGCACAACCGGTGTTTCACAGCTTCCAAATCTTTGCTCCATGGAGATTAACGAGATTCGACCATTTTTCGTCCACTCCATGCATCTATTAACCCAACTTGTGCGAGAGCCTGCGACAGCGCAATGACTGGAACGTAGCTCGAATACTCAACAACTTCCCGTTAAGTTCCTGGCATTCGTAATATCCATTGTACCCTCCGACATCACATCCAACATTGTAACTGCTATCGAAACAACGATCAAACTTCGTACCGCGTATACTCAAACTGGTACTTAGGTAGGTAGGTATGTCACAGTAAACTGTACCAAAAAAGTCATATATCATCATGTACATCGTCTCTTATCTCGGTTCTGTCCATGGGCCGTTTGTTAATTATCCTGTTTCTTGATTATAGCCTCCGTTTGTTCCTTGAGAAGATCCTGGATCTGCTGTATGGTGGGTCTGAGGGCTAATTCCTCCTTCAGATCCTTGATCTCCTTTTGCATCTTGCCGATGATAGTCGCATGAGTCGACTTTGCTGTCTTGTGCATCTCTTTGATGATTGCCGATTCGCTCGACTGCCCTATATTCAGTACCAATATACAGGAGCAGTTCAAAGTACTGACCTCCTGCGTGTCTGGGAGCAGCTTGGTCAATTCCTCGAATGGCACCTTGCTGATCTGCAGCCCGGTAGCCTCGTCGCCGTCGGGATCCCTGGCCTCCGGATAATCTTCAGGACCCTCATCATCGCCCCTAAGCCAGTTGTTCATCCAAGTATGCTTCCGCCTGTCGAAGGTCGATTCATAGAAAGCAAGCACAGACAACGGTACGAAGAAGACAACGAGCATGACATATCGGTTGAGCTATGTTTCGAGCTGGTATCAGCATTGCGCAACTCTGGATCAGGATATGAAAGCACCTTGGCATATGCTTTAGCGCCCAGTCGGAAGTACGGGATCATCCTAACAGTCGTTGTGGGAATATGAGAAGGAGGCTTTTAGGCAGGGATAAGAACGTACTCAAATGGTGCAACGAGGAATATTTCAATCAGGTTAAACGGGGCAGGATAAACGAATGAATCTGGAGCTCTGATCATGCCAACAGTCTTGCTTGCAAAGAATGCGAGATATTGGGCTTCGGCATCGTCGACGACCTGATGTCAAAATTTAGTGAAAGTGATTTGACAAACTACGAAGGCACTGACGTCGGAGTATGCAGAAGAGAACAGAGAAATGAGGACGTTGAGCAGGACGATTGCAGTCACCGTGTTCCACCTGGTATAGTGTCAGACTGCCTTGAATCTTCTGATATGACTATCACCCACAGGTAGTATAGCAAGAGACCAGGCGGGCTGTATTGTTTTCACGTCAGATACGGACGTGACGGCGAGGCAAAATTCGGTTACCTTCCTGAATATTTCTCATAGTCGGGCGCTCTGTGTCGCGGGTAAGGGAGACAGGTGGTAGGAGGATAGAACGAAACCTTACTGTAGGAGTGCTTGGACTAGTTGATGGATAACCTGTATAGAAATCTGTTATCCTGTGCTCGCATCTTCAGCTAAAGTTACATACTACCGATGGGTGTTCAGTCGAGCCATCAGCAGCGTCTAACGCGAATAATCCTTGGGCAAATCCGATCGCAAGCACAGATAGAAGCTGTGTCGCCGTTAGGATCAAATAGCAGGGTGGCAGAGGAAGCGCTGACCGCAAAAAATATGCCAGACTCTTTCAACATACGGGCCACACATATCTGCATCGTTCCAATGTACCTAGTTGTGGTATTTCGGTTAAGTGCGTAGTATGTAGGCATTTTATGGAACCTTACTTGTAACCATCGAAGACCGTGATGAGTTCTGATGCGCAGAGTTATTGGAAGGGATCCTTCAAGATGTGCGAACAACTTACTCATCCTGCACGATCAGGGTAAATGTCTGGGGAGAGCACGGGGATAATATCACTATGAACGCACCATATCAAAGGTGAAACAAAACTCAAGACTTGGAAGCTCCGGAGTTGCATGGTCACATCATCATCGGCCCTACCGGTCAAACTAACGACACGTAGGATGAACGCTGTAACCAGAAGACAATCGGTGACGAAAGAAACGAAGTTCCAGAAAGTGAATGCCCGCCAGGTGGAGAGTCGTAGAATTGAGTAAAACTGTCGCGAGGGTCAAACTTTGGCAGGAGCACGAGGCGGTAGAGTCATACTTTGTGCATGTCTAGCTCAAGAGACATGTCAGAACACTGAGATTTGCATCAAGATTCATGACGAAGACATACCCTCAAGTGTAAATGCAAGAGCCATAGTGTAAAGAACGATCTCCCATTCGTCGAATGATCTATGTGCATTTCCCAATCGCTCCAGGGGTTCGCGGACTGTGTAATACATCAGAAGACATGGCCGCTCGAGGAATGCTATAGATTTCACCTGCTTGTGAATATACCACGAGGAAGAAGAGCCAGATGATGATGCGGAAAATATTCTGGTATCTGATTGAGAAAAATAAGCCTTAGTAGGAATGGCACGAGTTATGAAGTCCCCAAGAACCTTGGAACACTGAGTCTCTCAGGATTTAAATGGCCCCAGAAGCTACGATCACGGGTATCCGCGTATGGTACGTCTTTTCGTGCATAGTTAGGGTGTGACATGACGCAAGGATATAGAAAGGGGGACTTGCAATCGATGTCGTTGTTTTCGTTATTCTTCTGGACAAGTTCTCCCGTCCACAGAGCGTTTACAACTAGGAAAAGGGTGAGAAGGGAACTATGTGGCATGAGGGGACGATACATCATACCGTCTTGGGCTTCGCTCGAAGACAGAAATATCGGACTGATCGTAAAATTAGGTAAGAGGAACGAAGGAAAGGCGGTGTCCATACCAGTGCGAGTCGATAGCGACTTCGAGAGCACTAGCCATGTCACTCTCGTCGCCGTCGATTTGTCGGTGTCGGAAGCGGGATGAGAGGATTGTGTGCAACCTATCTCGTGGAGCTATATGCACGATTCTGCGTGCCAGAACTTCGCAGGCTATTGCTGTTGAAAGAATCGCGAAATTGAGTTGGTTGAACGCGTCCGACGCGAGTCAAACAACGTGCCTCGTCCTCGATTTTCGCCATAGTCAGCTGGGTTGTGGTTAGCATCCCACATAAACTCTGCCTTGGCACGAAGAAGACAGTAAGGAAGCTACAGAAACATGTTAGAGAGAGATATCTTTGGGTTTCCCTCCACCTCCAGTACGTACGGCCTCGAAGAAATCTCCTGCAGCTGCTCTGTATGCAGATATGACTTGAGGGGTGATAACCCTGCTCGTAGGTTCATTGATAACCTCTGGGTCCACTTCCACAGGAAGAAGTGCGAGTGTTAGGGCGCGTAAGCGCCTTATGAGCCCTACAATGCCATTTGTGTTCATCCATGATCGGCCCGGGGAACTGCTTTACACATACTGGTCAACGCGTCGGGCGACGGCTTCACTGACACGACGGAACGTATGGAGTTATCGTCTCCATTCTCCGTAATAGTTCCCAGAAATCCCGGCATGATGAACAAGACCGCAAGTTGAGGACTCCTGGTTCCTGAACCAAGCCTTTTGAGTGGCAGGCGGGTCACACAAACCTTGTGACAACACCAGGCTGGACGTCATATAGACAGCTAAGGGTCTTGCCAAGCAACGCCAAACAACCTCCTTCAGAGCTCACCATTATGCCTGTAAGTTGCAGGGCTCGTTCCTTGATAAAGGTGCTTATGACCATCTTTAGGCATACCATTCTTCCTTTAATGAAGAGCAAGATGTTAGGCAGGTCGGAAACATGTCCATTCTTCCCATAAAGACGAGAATACGCGGTCCTGCACCCCCTGGTAAGTTAACTGTCCAGCTGCGGAGCGAGTTTTCGCAATGACCACCCATGCCTCATCTCCAGCTGACGCGTCGCAATTTGACATTGTCGACGAAACACTCGATCTCTTCCGTGCCAACTCTCTCTTCCGCAACTTCGAGATCAAAGGACCGGCGGACCGCACCCTGATCGTCCTGATTCTCTACGTTTCCGATTGTCTTGCGAAAATAGGAAGCGCGCGCACAGTGCCCACACAGATAGAAGCATCGAAGATGCTCAATACCCTATCCGTCGAGTCCTTCCCAATCCCCGGCGATGCCAACTTTCCTCTCAACTCACATTATGCCCCTCCTGCTAGTCGGTCTGATAGCGGTGAGTGTTAATTGTACACCTAATATGTGCACGTATATATGACCGCCTAATCCAGAATACCTACGGCAATACCTCACTCAGGTCCGCCAGGAGTTGGCTGCGCGGTTGGTCGAACGGTTATACGCGGATGGAACAGGCAAGCCAAGCAAGTGGTGGATGTCATTCCAGAAGAGGCGTTTCATGAACAGGAGTCTCGGGAATTGAGGTAGAACACCAGTATGATCCATTATGACAGAATACAACCCAACGATCGAATGCGAATGTAAAGCACCGCAATCTACCCTACTTGCGCTTCTTCCTCGTCGCGTTGGGATTTTTCTTTCCATATCCGATCTGGGGCAAATCCCCATCCATTCCCCCGGACTTTATGGTCCTGCCTTTGCCACCGGATCCGACAGTTATCATCTCGGGTATCCAATCTGGATCCATCCAGCTGCCGACGCCTGTGGCGCCCTCTACACCCCGACCTAAGATCCCTTTCAACATCTTGGTCTCCTCGCGCTCCCGCTTTCCATCTGCCTGCTTCTTAGCCCTCATATACTCTTGCTGATCTTCTCTCAGTATCAAATTATCACCAGCTCCTGTTTTCGCAGATCCGGCTTTGGGTGTTGGGATCGAGTATTTCGTCCCCCGAATCCTGTACTGGAAGTTTGGCTTGAGATGGACTTGCATCACGGGTGCATCAGCTGAGGCACCCGGCGCCGACACTGTAACCGATGCTCGCAGAAGTGTCGGGTTTCCGCACGATGGACAGAACTTCTTTGAGTTGTCTTTGCAGATTCTGTGTGACCGGACAGGTAAGTTACTCGCATCCGACAGAGTCAGTGACGACTCACTTGAAGCACGCATGACATCGCAGCACCCAGCTTTTCACCTTCTCTATCCTCTTCCCCTCTACACCCACAAGATTGAGCCCCATCTGCAATAGCACGTTTTGCATCGCGAAATCGG
This sequence comes from Lyophyllum atratum, assembly GCA_014905825.1. Classification (NCBI taxonomy): domain Eukaryota; kingdom Fungi; phylum Basidiomycota; class Agaricomycetes; order Agaricales; family Lyophyllaceae; genus Lyophyllum; species Lyophyllum atratum. Next base: position 29,723 of record JACGCN010000113.1, on the reverse strand, counting down.
CAGTCATGCAACCCGCATCGATCACTTCCTCAACTTTCCGCTTTCCCTTCGCGCCAGCATCGGGGAGGAGATCCAGCGCCCGCGATTTGTGCAGGCCAACATTGCTAGGTGTTATCCACTCGCCTTCACCATCGTCAGAATCAGAAGGGTCTTCGAAAACTGGCGCGGATGGACCTTGAGAAGCCGGAGGTTGAATGGGGTGAGATACAGATGCGTCTTCCTCCAGTGGTTGAAGTTGTACGTCTAATGGCTCTAATGGCTCTTCGCCCGCCTCGTCTTGAGCTCCATCAGTGCTCTCTTCCCCAGAAGATCCACCTGCTACAACATGGGTTTCGACTTCAGCATCCTCTGGTGTCTCTGGCTGGTCTTCCATGGGCAAGTCTTCCAGTATAGACGAGATCTCTTCCGTAGCCTGTGCATCTACTGTTGTTTCAGGCGCTGGCTACTATCGTATTTAGTCAGTCCTGAATCGCGAATAGTTTGAAAAGGGCTTGCCTCATTGGCATCCTTTTTCGCCTCCTTGGCCTTTTTTGCCTCTTCACTCAATGCGTAAGTTAACGCCAGGACACAAATATCAGGATGCGAGAGGACACTGTAGTCTCCAGTTTTCTTTGCCCATTGAATGACTGTTGATTATGAGTATACTATCACCTTTCCAAGCTCTTCACTCACCATGAGCCAAGCTCGCAGCATCGGGCGATTGTACTTTGATATTGACACCAGATAGCAAGCCCAGTTGTTCAAAATGGTCCCGCGCGCGTTTGTCCTTCAGTTCAGCAAGGACTTGAGGAACCGTCAGATAAGTTTCTGCCAAACCTCGCAGAGGTGAGAGTGAAAGAAGCGGTCCAGCATCAAGAACGAGATTTTTGCAGCGCGGAGCGTCTGAAGTCGACATGATAAGGTCTCTTGAACTTGAAGGAAGCAATAATCGCGATGAGATAAAATTGTTGTCACGTGGATTCACGATCACTCCGTGCGCTAGGCTGCCGCTTCGGCCGAGCGCGTCGCTGCTTTAGGTTTAGCGGATCCGAACAACCGAATCGATTTCATAGAAAGGCTCGTCTCCCTGCTCCTTCAGCAACGCGTATATTCTAAACATGGCCCCCAGATCGTGAGTCAAACCAAGTCCTTCGTGCGCTCACTAACCGTTCCAAAGCTTTCGTATCGTTGTTCTCCCTGGTGACGGCATTGGTACGTGTCTCGAATAGGCGCGAGCACTAGATTTCTCATGCACGATTGCAGGACCTGAAGTTGTCAACGAGGCTGTCCGGGTTCTAGAAGCAGTATCGTCAGCTTCTTCAGATTTCAAACTTCAGCTCGAATCGCATGCCTTTGGAGGCTGCGCTATTGATGCTCATGGCGATCCACTCCCTCCCTCAACATTGAAAGCATGTCAGGAAGCCGATGCGATCCTCATGGGTAAATATTTTCTCTGCAATACGCGATGGTGCGCTTAACCTCCTACCAGGATCTATCGGTGGTCCGAAATGGGGTGTTAACGCCAAAATTCGACCTGAGCCTGGCCTCCTCAAGCTCCGGAAAACTCTTGGCCTTTATGCTAACATCCGTCCGGCAAATCTTGCATCTGATTCTCTGCTCGACTACTCTCCCCTGCGTCCTGAAATCGCGAAAGGCGTTGATATCATCGTCGTGCGAGAACTCATTGGGGGTGTCTACTTTGGTACTCGCAAAGAGCAAGGAGTTGCCCCTCATGTGGACACCGCATGGGACACCATGATCTACAGCGTCGAGGAGGTCCAACGAATCACGCGAGTCGCTGCCCAAATTGCCATGACCGCGAATCCTCCCCATGCTATCCACTCCATAGATAAGGCAAACGTTCTCGCAAGCTCCCGATTGTGGCGAAAGGTGGTCACGGAAACCCTGACCAAAGAATACCCACAAATCACACTTCACCACCAACTGGTCGATTCCGCCGCCATGTTCATTACATCAAATCCTAGGAAGGTGAACGGTGTGATCTTGACGGAGAATTTGTTCGGGGACATGTAAATCAAAGTGCTATTCTATCACTCGTTCTATCTAACATCCCAACAGCCTTTCCGACCAGTCAAGTGTCATCCCAGGATCCCTCGGCCTGCTTCCATCCGCATCCTTAGCAGGCGCCCCATCCATTCCTTCCGCCGACTTCAAAGTCACCTTAGGAATCTATGAGCCAATTCATGGCTCTGCACCCGACATTGCAGGCCAAGGCATTGCCAACCCGATCGGCACAATTCTCAGTGCAGCCATGCTTCTTCGATACTCTCTTGGCCTCGAGAAGCCAGCAAAAGCAATCGAGGACGCCGTGAGGAAGGTGCTGGATACGCCAGATCTTGGAGGTTTGGGGCTGAGGACGAGGGATCTAGGTGGACAAGTAACGACTCAAGAATTGGGTGACCAGATCGTGAAAGTTCTCAAGGATCTGCTGTGAGCGAGGAAGTCCCCGCAGATACAAGTTGTAAGATAGAAAGTAGAAGTACCATATTCAAAGTAGCTTAGTTACAACGGAGTTCTTGTATCCTCATCCATTTACCTCTTCATCCCCCCCGCAGACCGTATATGTAGGGATGAATGGCGACATGTGACAAAGTAACCCCCCGTTGCGCCACATCGTAACAAGTTCAGCGTACTCAAAAGGTCAAAAGCCGGTATGAGCCGCATCAGCTTTGACGAGCCACCAGAACACTCTGTTTCCTTCGGCCTTCTCTACGAAGTATAACGAATTCTAAAGGAAAAATATAAGTCCGTTCCATGCCTGTTCCAGACCACTGCTACAGGTATCAAAGTAGGTATCAAACGTAAAGCTAGAATCACATCATCCATAATACAAGTTCAATAATAGAAGTTCAAATACGTTGCACGATAAAGCTATTTTGCGAGAACCATGCAGGTCCTCGCAGGGATATACACCTAAGCCGCGATAAGCTTCTATCCCATAAAACAAACATAAAACATACCTGCAACCAGTTCTTTCGGTTGTTCCATTCCATGGGCGTCGTAAAGAACCTCCCATCGAGCTTGATATTTGCGAAGCCCCCGAACTCTTTGTCGTCGCTGCTCAAGACGATGTGATATTCCCCAGCCTCCTCCACGCCTACCCTGTAGTCGGTGAAACTCTTCGTAGGGTTGAAGTTGAAGATGAACAGGAGTCCAGCGCGTTCATACACAATGACCTTGTCAGCTTCATTCTTGAGGGAGACATACGCCTGCGTAGAAGCCAGCGGGTCAGAATCTGGAGAATGAGCTTGGCCATAAGCCTTCACTTGGGGTGAATCAAGCCAGCCGAATTTTCCTGCGAGATGGTTCATAGCGCGATCGAAGTTGTTAAGGTATCGGTAGCGAAGAAGCGGGTCGTCCACCACGTTCCATTGACGACGGGCGTAGTGGAACGAGTTTTGATTGCCCTCTCGGGGGAAATCAAGCCACTTTCACAGAGAGATTAGTTTAAAAACTCGATGGCAGACGCGATTGACGACATGCCTCGGGATGACCAAATTCGTTGCCTTCGAAGTTCAGATAACCTTCTCCGCCCAGGGAGTGAGTCAAAAGACTGGAACAAGAGTCAAGACAGTGTTACTCGAAATATTTGGCGGCGTACCGTATCATTTTGTGGAGGGCAAGTCCTCGAGAAATGGTGGGGGTCATTGGACTCATGTCAGACATGTTCGTATCTAAAGGTCGAATTCCAATAAGCCAAGATCACTGTGAAGCGACTCCTAACTCACACATTTCTTTATCCATGAGCCAAAATGCCAATGTTTTATCACCTACCAAGGCCTGGTCATGGCTCTCACAGTAGGCAATGCTCTTTTCTCCATATCGGCGGTTTGTCAGTGTATGGACGATGTTTGAAAGATCCCACTCGTCGTCGGATTTGTGTTTGAGCAGCTTGATCCACATATCGGGGATAGCCATTGACAGACGATAATCAAAGCCAACACCCCCCTTCTCAACAGGCGCACCAAGAAGGGGCATGCCAGAGACATCCTCCGCGATCGTGATAGCATTGGGGTAGAGGCTATGGATAGCATCGTTGGCCTAAAACAGCGAGAAACGGTAAGGGCGCGTAGAGGTGAAGAAGGTCGACTCACAATCATAAGGTACACAATCGCTTCGATATCCGCAGCGTCTCCGAAGTATTCATGATAGCCTCCGGAGAATCCTGTTCCAATGCCATGATGTTTGTACATCATACTGGTCACCCCATCAAACCTGAAGCCGTCGAACTGGAACTCTTCCAGGTAGAACCTCAGGTTACTCAGCAAGAACCTCATGACTTCATGCTGGCTATAGTTAAATAGCCGACTGTCCCAGAGCTCATGTCGTCCTTTGGCACCCTCATGGAAGTATAAATGATCGGTGCCGTCGAACTCGTTAAGGCCGTCAAGGACGTTTTTGCAGGCATGTGAGTGGACCATGTCGAGTAGTACGGTCAATCCCATCTCATGCGCTGTGTCTACAAGTTCCTTCAGATCCTCGGGACTGCCATAGCGAGAGCTTGCAGCGAAGAAGCTTGTCACTTGGTAGCCGAATGCTATATATGCGGCGAACTATCAAGATAAATCGGTATGCCGAAGGATAAGAGGTACATACAAGCATAGTACGCGTGTTCCATGACCGCCATGAGCTGTATGACATTGTAGCCGAGGTCCCTGATGCGAGGTAGGATGTTACGCGTGAACTCCTTGTAGGTACCTACTCTGCCTTCAGGAGTCGAGATTCCGACATGCGCCTCGTATACTCTCACGTTGGTGGGTCTCGGTGGCCTCGAATACTTGAACTTATATGTCTGCGATTTGGGCGGATTCCAGAAACGGGCATCGTAGACAGGGGAGACACTAAGGTCCTGTGTGACGCGCCTAATCCAAGCTGGGAGACGCTCAATACGCTCCCCGGATGGAAGAATCATCGAAATCTAGTTCTAGATTGGTGGGTGGACGAGAAAATCATTCAAGCATTGCGCCTACCTTAATCTTGGAATCGTGAGGGATAGCACAGGCACCAGAAGATGTAGGCGGAACGGTGATCTCCCAGACGCCGAAATTATCCTTTTTCATGGGGTGCGAAGTCCTGCTCCATTCATCTGAGAAGCAAAAGTTGAATCATGCATCAATGCTTCCAATCTGGCCGACGATAAGGAGGAAAGAACACTCACTGAAATCGCCAATCAAGTTGGCCTCCGTTGCGTTGGGAGCCCATTCTCTGTATACGACCTGGCCATTTTTTCCGACGTTGAAGCCAAACTTGAGGTAGCCCTTCGTGAAACTCTCGTAACCACCTTCATGCTGCTCGATCGTGTTTTTCCATTTCCTGAACACGTCGTATCGCTGGACTATGGCAGGAGCATTGGGCTCCAGGTAGCCATCCTGCTGCGTAACTACCTTAGGATCGAGAGGGGCTGTGGGCATATCGGTTTGAGGGGTGGTGGTGGAGGTGGAGATGAAGGGGTAAGAGTGCTCCCACTCAGGAGACGAGACCAAGTTCGTTCATCCAGAATACTTGCCCAATTTAGATATGACGTAATACCACATGGGAAGGAGTGGCAACGACCAAGCAATTTGAATCATGCAGTGGGCCCTGTACTTTTGGGTCTTGACCCTGAATGCGACGTCTTAATGGGCGAAACTTACGGAAAGGAATTACAATGCTTCGGGATATCTGAACTGACTGAACCAAGTTTGCAGATCATTTAGAAAGTCGTTGTGCGGAAATACACGCTCTTGGGTAATGTATTAGCTTGTGTATTGGCATTAACACGAGTATGAATTCGGTCTTCACGAAAAGGTATTATTGTTCGCCAGAGTAATATATACATCAGGGAACAGGTACACTAGTGGGTCGAGGAATTGCTGGCATGAACGATCGTCTGTTGAATCCTGGTAAGTGGTCATATTTGTGGAGGTAGCACAGGTTTTTCTCACCGATTCAGCACAAGCCCCTTCAAGGCTCTAATTTCCCGCCGGAACTCATCTTCTGCTGGGCCTAATGAACTGCCTGAGCCAAGGAAACCCATAGCGCTCGATGGTGGGCGGTAAGGCAGGTAAAGCTGGGTGCCTATGTAGCCAGTAAATTCAGAGAGAGCTTGTAGAGTGTGTTGACCGGAGTTGTGTTTTGGTGCAGAACTCTTCGGGAGAGATTCTGAAAGCGCAGCCATAGATTCCAGGACTGAGGAAGGCTGCTTAGGGGTAGGAGCAGTATACGTCCAACGTGTAGGTTCCTGGTCTTCGAAGTTCTCTGCATTCGATTCCGGCAGAGAGGGCGTTCTGGTGAACAGAGAGCAGGTTGAAAGCGTTTCCCATAGCTTTTGCTTTTCGGGAATAGGTCAAGTATCAGTCTCCCGGGAAGGAGTAGGTGAATCGAAAACTTTCACCTCATATTTTAGCCCCTCCTCAGATACTAGCCATGGAACCTGACCTTCCAAATATCGGAAAAGCTCTTCCGTTGTGGGGCTTGAGCTGTCATCATCTTTTCCTTTGCCATAGCCCTCAAGTCCACATCGAATTAGTGTTAAAGGAGGAATGCTTTGCATATCGGGATCTTTCTGCCCAAGTTCTTTCAGCACCTCTGCAACGGTGTGACATGCTTGGAATTCTGGAGGTTCCTTGTATGGTTCTAGACGAGGAAGAGCCCTGTATGATTCCGTTTGTGATTCCTTCAACGAAGCGAGGGATTCAGTGAGTCTGCGCAAAAGGGAGAGATGATGGGATCTGATTGAGTGTCGTGCCAAAGTAGTTTGCGTTATACGGGGCAGAAGAAATCGCTAGACTTGTCTATTAGGCACTTAAAGCATGGATTGAAGTAACACGCACGTAGTATATGAATATGAGTGCCGCTGATCCTCCTGCTATCCAGGAGAAGAGACGAGTTAGCCCTAAGAGAAGGGTAGGGAGATTCGATGGAGGTGGTTGTGGATATGATCGGGGAGGCACTGTAGGTCTCTGGAGGGGCTTCATACGACCGTTAAGGTCAATTCCATCACCAGAAAGGTGCAATACTCACAAGCTCACGCAAAAGAGCATTGATCTCTGTCTCATTAAGACCTTTCTCTGCCAGGAATTGTCGTTTTGCTAAAGGTTCTTGGTACAGAATTTGTGGAGATTGCAGAAAGCCCCGAGCGCGAGACAGAAGCTCTGTTCGGTCCGGGAAAGTTGTCGAAGGTGGTGCAGATGGTGGTGTCTCGGAGTCGGGCCTAGGGTTCAAACTGGGAGGGTTTGGCTGCCCAGAATTGCTCGAGGAGTCTGTACCGTCTTCCCCTGTTGTTTTGTCTTCAGCCATATCTGCTGTTCGATGTCCAGATTCAGAAAACGGCGATGTCATGTCCCCGATTCCCTTACGTAAGGAAGGGGGTCGACGTGCCCGTCTTTTGAAGATCTGACCATTCATCGCTTCAACATCCACCTCGGTTGAAATGCATGGTACTAATTTTTTCTGTATCTCAAAGGCCTACATGAAGTTCTGCTTGACAGATTTTAGAGAGGAATGCTTGTGCTGTTAACAAATCTCTGTAGGCGCCACAGTGAATGTGTGACATCTTGAAACTCCGAATATAATTTCCCTGTGATATGTGCCTATTGGCTGACTCCAGCATCAAGCTCTACGCGTACCACTTCGTCCCGGCGAGGAATCAAATGCTTACTGGGGCGACGGGAAGGGTATTAGACAAGGAAAACAAATGTGATTTACAGTCCAACTGTGATTGTGTCGTAAAAGAGAGATCCAATTAGAAACATGAAGTGGATAGGGTATGCCTTTTCATCATGGCGGTGAATGACAGAGTTCAGGTAGTTTAATCCTTAGAAGTATGCGCACGAAAATGTTGACGGAAGACCGAGGATGAAGGATGCGTGGGACGCCGTCTAAAACATGTTCGCGAGTTTGCTGGCGGCTTCCCTTGCGTCCAGTCTCGGCCTCGTCGGTTGTACGCGCATAGAGCTCGACATCTGATGAGGCTTGATGTGGCCGAGCGGGTCAAAGCTATTGCCCTGCAATGCTTGACTGTTTGAGGGTCCAGAGGGTCCGCCATGGAGAGGGGATGCCATAGTCACCCGGCTGAGGGGATCTACGTTGAGAGGGTCGCCTGATTGTGGACGTCCTCCCAAATGAGAATTTGATGATGCGGGCCTCGGCGGGGAATGAGGTGATGGAGTAGGTTTAATGAACATTGACTTCGTTCCATCGACAAAGCGGCCTCCCAAGGGGGGTTCGTCAATAGGCGGCTTCGCGAAGGTAATCTGACTTGGTGCAGGGGAAGAAGGGCCGGCGCCGGGGCTCTGTGGGGGCATGCCGGACCTGAAGGATGAATGATTCATGGGAGGGGTGAAAGGTGCTCGCCCAGAATAGATAGCCTGCGTGGAAGAAGCTGATGGTGCCGCAGGTGATAAAGGACCCCGAGGTGTTGGACCTTGAGATGGTGGCCCTTGAGATGGATAACTCTGTAATGGTGGGCGTTGTGGAGGAGGACCTGGATGTTGAGCTGAGTGGGGCGGACTATTGAAATTAGAAGATCGCTGGAAACCGTTGGCCGCAAGTACTTGTGGAGGACGGGGTGCAACTGCATGGTGATCGTTGTATTCCTCAAGTGGCGGAATGACCATGGGCTTAGGTACTCCATTAACGCTGGGCTCGACTTTCTTCGCGGCATTGCTGACATCCACTCGAAGTGCCTCCAGCTCACGGAGAAGTTGTCGTTCATACATAATGGAAGAACGCGCGTGCTCGATCAAGGCTGTCGTGATGTCATCGTTTGCATAGCGGTTATGAGTTTGAAGAGCCTTATGCAGGTTCTGAGAGATCCCTTCTGCACGTTTGGCAAGTACTTGTTCGTACTTATTGGCCTGGAACTTTGATGAGGATAAGTCTTGAGGCATGGGTGAACACTGACCTCTTCCATGTCTTCCAAAGCCTCATCCACACGATCAGGCCTTATGTTGGAGCTAGCCTTCAGACGCTCAATTTGCCGGCGCTTTGAAATCGTGGTCTTCACAGCTGCTTGATACTCCTCGAGAACCCCGGTGCGCATCAGTAATGTTTCCTTCGCAGACCGTGCATTCATTCCCTGATATCCCAACGAGTCCCCAACGACAACACATTCGCTGATCGCCTGCGCATGCCCGAGGTCAGCTAGACTATGCCATGTCCGTCCTATCTTCCTGAAGGCATTTCCTAGTGGAGGATGAGCCTCTGTTGTGGCAACGTTGACAAGCTTATTCCCCATCTCGATATGCGCAGACGCGAGTGCTGTATCAGTGTAAGATAAAAACGACACACGCACAACGAGAAGCAGAAATACGAACATTTTCGGGAAATGGCAAGCTTGTCGATAGCTTTGGCAGTATCGAAAAATTGGCCTTCCAGTTTAGTCAACTCAAACCGAGCTCGCTGAAGCTCCTCGTCCTCGTCAGGCACTCCGCGTCGCATAATTCCAAATCCGGAAGACGCCTTGCGCCGAGGACGCGGTGTTGCTTGGTACCCAAAGTCATTCTCGATAAAAGAGCGAAGATCCTCGTCATACTGTAGAATTGGGTCTTCACAAACTCTTGTGATCCACCGTTGAAGCATGATTTTGACAAGACGATCATCCTCTTCATCCGTTGGAGCTGAGGTTTGAGCGAGAGGTAAGGCGGGAATAATAGTCTGCGGGTTGCTGTGAATGATGGCCTCGTAAAATTGCTGGAATTCGAAATAAGAGCGCGACACGTTCCGGTACGTAGTCCCCGTGAAATTGGAAAGGTTGGTCTTTTGCCTCGTCAGCCGGGAAGTGGATAGACTATCACGTATATTGAGCTAACCTGAGCATCGAGCTTCACCAAGATATCCCTTCTGTTCCTATCCAAGCCAGTGATCCTTACTCTGAGGTATGGGTCTGGCTTCTCATACTTGGTGCCATTCGAAGCGACCGTTTCCCGTGGAGAAATTAGTCCAGCATCAGGCTGGCCATAGATCTGGGGCTCTTTCCCGTAAAGCCCCGGTGTAGGTCCCTTGTCAGGCGTCGGTGGAACTGGCGAGGATGCCCGCCCGAGATTAGGGATGGGAGAGTTGGGGGCGTGAGGTGTTGTGGGCCATTGTGGTGTCTCGTCTGTCCCGTCTGCGAATATAGAAGCAGTCGAGTTCAGCGGGTCAAACATAACGACTGGGGGCCAGGAATGAGATGGAAGAGGTCTGGCAGGGCTTGTGCGTGAAGCAAGACCCGATGGAAACCACGGCACACTTGCTTGCAAGAACCGGTTACGTAACGTGCTTTATTTTGGGGAGCCATAAAATTAGAAGTCCATGTCCCAGGTTGGTTGATACAAAACGAATGTCCAGGTGTTAAAATACGGGTATTGACGTACGCTAAAGACAGAGTGCAGCCCAGAGTAGGTAGAGCAATATCAACACAACGATCAAATAATAAAAGCGTCCTTCGCTGCAGAGTAAAGACAGTCAGCTTGAAATTCATCCAGTGAACGCTAGAGGAGGGTTGAAGAATGTTCTTAGGGTGCGGGGCAGTCGGGTATTTTAATATCCTTGAGGGTTCGGCTATGGAACGCAAATCAGTTGACAGGAAAGGTCTCGTCGGTTAGCTACTTACTCTGCATTGAACAGACCCCACCAGCCCTGAGCAGAACGCGAAATCAACAAGACGCGTCGAGGAAATGAAGAATGACGTACTTCAACACCACCGAACTTAATGTCCTGGTAAAAAGTAGCCGTGAGTCAGTAGAGCCAATGGTTGGGAAAACCCCATAATCGTACCTTCCATTGCTCATCAAAGAACTTGCGAGAAGTCATGGTCAGTACAGACTAAAGCATATAAAAGACATCCTTACTTCGAAGTAAAAGTAGGGGATGCCTTTCGCGTTCGCCTGGCACACGAAGGTGTCCAGGAACGTTTGCAGACCAGCAATGGAAGCGTCAGAAGCGCCATTGTTTGCATTCCCGAGGTCGGAAGATTTCTGGGAAAGAAAATCAAATTATGCAACGTCGAAGATGTAAAGAAACGAGGACACACGGTTGGCCAGCCAGTCTCGGCAATGTACATTTTGGGCTATCATACGTGTTAAGTCAAGGCAGACGTGATACATATATGATAAGGGGCTGACCTTGTTAGGCAGAAGCGAAGCCGGCTGCACGTTCGTCTCGTCAAAGAACTTTGTCACCCAATCAGAGGCACCTTCGGCCGTCGTGTTTGCAAACCACGCGTGCACATTTGACAACTGCGTGAAATGTTCATTAGCTCAGAGCATGCGGACAACGGCAAGGACAGTGTCTTACACCGTAGTCGATAGCACTGAGGACTTCTTTGTTGAAGAAACTGCCAGCGTCCGAGTTGCCGACTGGGATGGTTTTCGCAAGTGAGAGGCCGGCGAGCATGCTGCGTGTATCTTGAATATTAGCTATGAGTATAGCAGCGCCTGTCGATAATCATTGTCAGCGAAACTCGTAGTTCAGACGCCGAGAGCAAAGGATAATACCTTCTTTAGCTATGTCTGAATTGGCGTCCTTAGATTGCCGTTCGGTGAGATAGCTACATGTCCCTCCAGGTTAACACTCATCGTCATCGCCTATTCTGGTCCTTACTTGAGCATGAACTCGTTCCCCACTGTAACTCCTGCGATATGATCCGCTCCGTACGTCAGGATGGCCTCCTTGATGGTGTCTCGCTGCCTTTCGTAAACCGCGTTGTCTGTTGGGACCACGTAGTTGCCAGCGAAAACCTCCATTTCGACTTTAGTCTGCTTGATTGCCTCAAGCTAAACAACATTCGGTCTTTGATCGCCTATTCCGCTCCAAAAAAGGGGACTCACCACGAGAGCAGTTTGATTGCAGTCAGCACCATATAGACGGACGCGTGTTGTCAATTGGGACAACAACTATGAAGAATGAGTGCTTCGGCCTCACGCAGTAGAATGCAAGCAAACGCACCTGGATATCCTTGATGACATTTTCTAACGCACAAGGGTGAGTTAAATCAGGTAGTTATAAGGAGGCCCAACATACCCAGTGTGTTCCCACATTCCGGTAATAGAGACCCTTCAGGAGTATACGCCATGCCATAGAATGATTTGTGCAATTTGGCATCTTTCGTGAATATACTGGGGTCGCCACTGATGGGTTTGTCTGTAGGAGACTTGCCCCCCGAGGACGAAGCTGCCTTGTCCTTATTCTTATTGTTGGACACCGTCACACCGACGGCAACGCCAACTGCGATGAGGATAGCCAGACCAATAAGGCTTCCGATGACCTACGTATCAGTTGTAAGACGTGAAACATTGTTGCGGAGCGAGAAGCGAAACATACGATGTACTTTGACCGCCGTTGCCTGGCAGCGCTCTTTTCCTGCCCATAGTTTCCGATTCCTTGATAGGTTTCCGACATGATCTCAAACCAAGCGGCCAGAGGTGAAGGAGTGGAGGAGGATTCAAGTGGTCGGACACGACCTCGTTGGTAAGAAGGAAGGAATAAATACCAAGGAAATGACCCAGACCGCCGCGATGAAGGGTTTGTCAAGATGTCACCTATCTGGTGATCTGAGGGCTTGTCAGGGAGTGCCAAGTGGCCTTATGACCTGTCGGCCATACAAGTTCCAGCATTGGGCTTGGCATCCTGGTTCTAAGACAAGCGGAATTGGGATGACGGTAAGGTATCTCTATCCTCAGTGTACCTATAGGTAATTGTAAGAGAAAGAGATGGGAGAATCCCCATGAAACTCTGAGGATCGAGGTCCCAGTGGCAGCGCTAGTCAGGGCCAAGTCAGGGCAACGGAAGCAATTTCACCAAGTCAAACCATGACACAAACCACGAATTCGAACACCGCCACCACTGCCGCAACGGCGCAACCCTTCAAATCACCTTCGGATCCAAATTTAGCCATTTTGTTTCGTTACCTCGACATGTACAAGTGAACCTTCACGCGAGGTCGAGACTTGTCTCTAATTAGTATAAAATACGGAAACAATTTAAACGTATCTGATCAAGTTGTATTCCAGTCCCCCCATGAAGCCCCATTAAATCAAACCGACTCCTCATCCATCCACAACGGTAAGATGTGACCCATCCTCACCACCTTCGTGCGCAAATATTTGTCAAGATCATCGCCGTAAACCGCGTTCCCACCTATTAACGTAGCACCCGCCACCCTCTCGCCCTCATCATGCTGCACAATATACGGACTCGATTCCGTCATACTGAACTTTTTGGCGACAAACTCCGAATGTCTCTTTTGCCAGCTTCGTGGAATCATGGGCACTCGCTCGACGATCCTCAATCCCTCCTTCTGCAATGCCTCGACCTTGTCCGGGTTGTTAGTGAGAACCCGGACACCTTCACCCGTCAACGTGCCCGCTTCGCCTCCAAGACCTAAATCACGCAATATGCCGCAAGCAATCTCATAGCCACGCTCGTCAGCCTGATGTCCGAGCATGAGATTTGCGGTCACTGTGTCATGACCGAGGTCTTGTAGATTGTAAGCACGGATTTTTGACAGAAGCCCAATACCCCGGCCCTCCTGCCGGAGGTAGATAACGGCACCGCGTCCGGGAATTGTGGTGGGGCTGTGGAGAGGTGATGGGGACGGCATGGTGATGGGTTGGGATATTTGTCGAATAGCCTCGTCCAGCTGTTCACCACAGTCGCACCGCATGCTGCCTACGGTTTCGCCCGTGAAGCATTCTGAATGGATACGTATGAGAGGTGATGGGATGGCGGGATTGATGTCTCTGGGTTTCGGGCACGCATTCGACGGTGCGGATACCCTTTGGGATGTTGCTGACAGGCGTCCCACATAGGCCCCCCGGGTAATGCGATCCATTTCAGTTTCGCCCTCCCATACCGCGTCTAGAGTTCGTGATCGTATGGGGGGCGCTGAAACTGGATCGAGGTTATCAGAAAGTTGAGCGGAGTCTATGACGATGGCTAGGTGTTCTTTTGTGTCGCGGTTGTTGTGATAAAGGTGAAGGAAGGCTGGACCGTGAGGGGTGGGTATCCGGGTCCGGGCCATACATTTGACAACGACGGGTGGAAGCACCGGGGCATGGGGCGCAATGCGCTCTGGTGTGATAGCTGCCTTGGAATGGAGTTTAGCATCGGGACTCGGAGAAACCACAGATGGTCTGCGCTTCCTGAGAGTATGTGGGATATTGTCTGCCGGCTTGAGCGGATCCATCTCACGCTCGAGTGGGTCATTCTCCTTCCCCTCATCCACAAGCGCTTCACGCAACCGCTGTCTCCGTGGAGCTTGTAGGCTCACATACGTGAGTCGTTTGCGCTCACTCTTGGTAGCTGCATCTCCTCCAGTAAATTTAGTCCAGTCCCAAGAACCTTCATGCTTTGGAAGCATGACCCCAGGAAAGAAGTCGTGATGGTAGTGATTTCGTGTGACATTGGGGCCAGATGCAGCGGCAGCAGCGATTAAGAGAGGGTCGAGTGCTGCATCCCTCCTGGCGAAGACGGCCTTAGGAGTTGGCTTAGCCGGAGCAGTCAATATGTCAAGAAGAGCAGCATCCGACTCATGGTCGCAGCCGGCGAAGTGGTTGTGGGGAATACCGCGGGACATGGAAGTGACAGTCCAAAGCAAAGGGAATGGTGGTGAGTGGGAGACGTGCGTGGATTTATGGGACCGTCAGCGGGTAAATCGGAAATTGGTTACTGTTCTCTGATTAGATCCAGTTGTCAATCATTTCACATGTTTACTGATGACTAAAATCGCGATCATATACAAACACGTGATCACTCCGATAGCCCCGATAGTTCCTCCGAGTTGTTCACACTCTGTCGCTCTCCGCAGCAGCGCTGGCTGGTCGCATTGTCGTCGTCTTCCTCCTCGTCGCTGGGCTGCTCACCCCGTGTTGCATCCCATAAAAAGCGCACAATACGGCCCCATTACACGATATGGGGTTCCTTTGCTAATCGTTAATTCGCTTCCAGCATGCACACGCGTTTTGCGTCTATGGTTCTTGCCCTGCATATTTATCTTTAGTCTCACGTACGCTCGTATTTCCATCTCGTGGCTATCGTTGATTTTGTTATCATAGGGTTTCCGCTGCACTGACGTCACAAAAGTCAGGTTTAACCACACACATTCCTTTAAGCTTTCATACACCAACCTACAACCCGACCATATTTCCTGTCAGAACAACTACACCTACCTCGGACAGCTTCTCGACACATGCTCCTTTCCGAACCCACCCACATCCTGGACCCCCAGGACCTACCCGGACCAGGAGCCCCGATCCACAGAACCACCGCAACCCTGCTCGTCAAAGTCCAATTATCATATTCTTCGAAGCCCTATGTGGCGTCGCCGTGCTGGTCCTTTTCTTGGCTCTACTGCGCTGTTGTTACTCTTACAGGAAGACTCCGGACCCGGACCGCGTTTCGGGGATAATCAATCGGCATCGGCTCCACATGGAACTGGAGGAACTGCAGCGCAGACCTCCAGCAAGGAGATACTCGATACAGAACCCCGCTCCTCCGTATCTACCGCGACCTCCTTCTTATTTGGAAACCCCGCCCACCGGCGCACGAGCACTTCAGGCTGATTATGAAGAAATTCCAGTCGGGAGCCCTCCCGACTCTCCGGCGAGTTCACATACGTCATCAGAGGCAGCCCATGAATTGGTCCCTGCACCGAGCCACGCTCTTTCCAGTAGATGAACGGGTGTCATTCATGAATCATGCCAAAATCATGCCGCTCCCCGCCAATGCGAAGATCGACACAGTGCGCGTACGTTACAGAACGCTTGATGTGGCCCTCAGTCATCTAAGTTTTAGCAGATGTCCCCTCCCCCCACACGATGGGTACGGACGAATCTGTATAATATTTAGTGGGACTATTTATTAGGGTTCCTTATCGCCTTGTAAGATGTATTGGCTACGGACGACACTTACGGACTTTTCTATAGGTGTTGATCGATTGGATGGATGGATGGACAATGCAGATGTTTTCGTATCCTTTCTTCACTCTGCCAAGTGGGTCGACCAAAAAAAAACGCGAATCACAGGTGCCTCGCATCTGGCTATCGTCCTTGTTATTGATCTTGCCTCCCCCAGATCCGATTGTTCATGTATCCTTTCCTACTGCTTTCAGACTTCAGACATCCAGATGTCGCCGCCAAGTTGGGGAATCATTTCAAGCCATCGTGCAAAGCTATTCGGCAAACGTCATCGCGATCGCTCCTACATGAAGTTTCATGCACGGGGTTGTTGTCTTTGTCGTTGACATTCTATACTACACATGCATGCTCCTTAGACATCGAATTAACAGCTGTAATGAGGAACCCGAAGTATGGTTCGAATTCGACCGGCGTGATGTCGTTATTCAATCGGGGATGGTGAGGATGGTGTTGCGTTTGCTTGCACCTGTCTCGAGCATGGGCAAGGCGTTTGAACTTTGGAAATTTGAGAAACCGTGATTTCGTTTCTCGCAGAAAAGCTGGAGAAAACGTGTCTGTATACATTTGTTGTGTTGTTCAACGGAGAAATACACTTTCGGGTCGGCAACATCCAGGATACGCTGGCTAACATGACCTGTGCTCACTCGCTCAAGATTGCTCGATTGCTCTTGCGAGACGACCACCATGCCAACCTCGACCTCCGTCAGACCGCTCAAACGCGACGTTAGCAAGCCCTCGAGTGTCCCGCTACTTGATGCCATAGCCGGTGCAGCGATCAGCCTCCTCTCAATCTCCCTTGTCCTCTTCACCTATGAAAGAGCATTAGTTCCCCTTTATGGTTCAGGCCCTACGACATACCTTCTAAATAAAATCGTTCTGGCGACGATCTTCATCTCAGCGGTGAAGCCCATAGAGGTGTCTGCAACGCGAAATTGGTTATATACTGCTGTCGCCCTAGCTCTAGCACCAAATGCCACATATTGGGTCGCAGTCTGGACTTCCAGAATGAAGGATCCCGTGGTGGGACCTGCAATCACTCACGCCTCTGTTCTAGGACCTCTAGTCTTCTTTCTGACGACGTCTGTTGTTGAGGCACAGGTGAGTTTCAAAACAGAGTGTTCAACAACCATTCTTAATGCGGCCACGACCATAGTTTATAGGGACACTACGGCAGAAAGACGTGTCTCGTCCTTCTATCGCCTATCGTATCGCAGCCGCAGGAGTAAGCTACGTTGGAATAACGTTGTCTCAGCGACTTTGGGCGAACTTGTCTCTCAACAACGTTTCTGAAAGCCAAATAGTATGTGTGTTACATTATACTTTCACAGTTACGTTAATGACTTGTACGTAGTTCCTTGGCCTTGCCGTCCTATCGTTGTGCATGTGGATCTCCAAATCTTCTCTGCCAATGCCATCTCCAGAGCGACGAATACGCGGCTCACTGACAGAAAATCAAATCAAAATGATCCTCATTGCCGGCATTGTTGCGCTTTTGGTGTCTACATACCAGAATCTTTCTGCGCCTGTACTTCCGCACCCGCTGAAAGAGACCTACACACATCCAGCCCACCCCATCCAGATCCATTTCTCAGTGCAATCCACAACGGGTCTGATTGTTGTGGGAGAAGCTCTGCCCCCGCGGGGCTATAATGGAGAGGATGACCAAGAAATGCATTCAGTGCGCTACCTGCGCGCGTCACATTCAATTCTAGGGGGCGTTTGGATGGGCTCCAAAGTAAACCTGCTGGATGACGAACCGCCCGTACGCGATTCGCTTGGAACGCCTCTGGGTGATTCCATCTACAGCACGTTTGTGCTGCAGGAAGCTGCTCGTTTGGTTAACAGTACGGAGAGGGGAAGCGCTGGGCTTTGGGAGAATGCTTTGATCATGTGCGTTGGCAATCTTATTTGAATGTCAATTTACTAACAAGGATCTGAAGTGGTCTGGGAACTGGGACATCTGCAACTGCTTTCAGCCGTCATGGTATCGTAAATACAATTGTTGAGATTGATCCCGCGGTGTACGATGCTGCTAGGACATTTTTCGGCTTGTCAGATCCAGGACCTGGAAAGGTTTTCCTGGAAGATGCAAGGGCGTGGGCTTCCAAGAAACGAGACAGCACCCAGGCTGGGAGTAAGGAAACATTGTATGACATCGTCGTACACGACTGCTTCTCTGGCGGAGGCGTACCCGAACATATCTTCACCTTGGAGTTTTGGAACGATCTCAAGTCAGTTATGCGGCCAGACGGTGTTATCGCGGTTGTAAGTGGAACTGTCCACAATGTGTTCATGATATACCGATTGATTTTGTATCTAGAACTTTGCAGGGATTCTCAAGTCTGATTCTACAAAAATGGTTCTACTCACGCTCGAGAAGAGCTTTGGCCAATGTCGCGCCTTCCACGACCTCTTCGGTGAAATGACCGACGCGCAATATGATGTGGACTTCATCAACGTGGTTAGTACCGTCATGATCACACAGCAGCCTGTCCACTCGCTCATCACCTCAACCTCAGGTCTTTTTCTGTACGTCTTCAAAGGCACCCCTCACCTTCCGACAATCCTATAAGTCGGACTGGCTTGGATCACCTCTGCGCCGCCATGTATTAACGTCCCTTCCGACACGGGAGGTGAATCTTGGTCTCATCAGGGACCCCTCGAACGAGGAGGAAAATAGCAAGCATTTACTAAGAGATAATCACAACCCACTTGGAAAATTCCAGGATGAGCAAAGTTTGCATCATTGGAAATGTGCGTCCTGGTTCCTCTTCATTCGTTCCTTCGTACCTCTGAACACTGTGTCTATAGTGATGAGACAGGTCCTACCTGACATTCATTGGGAGACTTACTAGAGAGTACACGTACCAAATGTAACAACCATGTACTTTGCAAATATTTGATAAAATGTAGAGGCGGAGTGAGCCGAAGTCCTCAGTTCGTCTGAACGTTCTGTGAAGTGATCTCTGCCACGACGATAACTTTAAACTTAGGTATCCTGTGTTGCCCGCATGATCTTTGCGAAATAAGCCTTTCAATGTCGAAATTGAGTATCTGATACTGATCTGGCGTAGGGGTAACTGCATACTCCGAGCCGAGGTCCCAGAGAGATAAAATGGATCTCTGTGACTCTTAAAGTGCTTTGCGTCGTAGTTTTGAGCAACTTTTGCTACTTTCAAAAGTTGTTCAAAACCTGAAATCAACTTTCACAAGCAACCCACCATTGCTTTTGAAAGTAGCGAGGATAAACAGCTTTTGGCGACTTTTGGAACTTTTAAAAGTACCAAAAGTTGCCAAAGACGAGCGTGTGATTCTTCTGATGCGTTGTTTGATAGGCTGTCGTCTCAAATGTTGGGATCGGCGAGCGGGGCCTCGGACCAAACTTTACTGACATACGGCTGTATATACTATGGTGTACCTCAGGATCGTGTCGTGTTCATTTCAGGATTTCATTACTGTCACCCTTTGCCACAGAGATTAGCCGTACAACAGGCCCTGCGAGACTTACTGCTCAATATGGTGGATTTGAGCAATAACATTGGACGGATGTTATGATTCCAGATTTCTTTGCGCAGTCAGTCCTCTCATTCTGCGGCCGTCGTAGTCACCCTGCTGTATGGACCCCGTATCACCGCCTCATCGTCCGAGGTCGCGCAAGCCTAGCTTTCCGGTTCTTAGCTACCGCATACGCCCTTCAAACTTTACCCAATTCTGAAGCAACCGCAGCACGAAGCACTGATTCTTATTCCCATTACAGCGTAAAGCGCTACTGATGCTTCCGACATCGCGCGTCTCTCTCGAAGATTTCACTTTGCGATCTGCATGACCCCATCTGTGTCCGCAGTCAGGGATCGTGTTTCCTGGACGGCCAATCGATATGCACGTTTCCTCTGGGATATCGCGACCAGAGCTTCTGTGAGAGTCGAGACGATTACGGTTCTGGGGTTAAGTCTTTCGCGAGCTGCGGGAGCGATTAAACGCTTCTTCCTCTGAGATAGCCAGCCGTATCGCCCACAAGTTTGGTATCCCGGCTGTAGTGTTGATCTCTGGGACTGCGCAGTGACGCATGTTTAGCCAGGGCCGAGACCGAGAATAAAATCCTCCACGCAGATGGTAAGTATGTCGATAGCGTCCTTAGAGAAAATACAGCCCGCTTTTGCGATGTCTTGAATCTCTATTCTTGACTCCAATCCTCTCGCAGTGGTTGAAGTTCGATGACGGGGCACCGACTCTATGCTGCGATCCTATTTTCAGCGCACGTCGCATCATGAACAGATTATTTGAAGTACCACCGCCATCCCGCCGAAGAACTTCGTCATGTGAGGCAGTAACGTATAATCTGATACAGGCACAGAAAATACCGCCGTCGAGGATGGCCGATGAGTCAGTGGTACTCGTACCCGGCCGGCAGCTCACCCCTGGGTTGGCGTGATCTTTGTTCTCTAAGCGATGATCGCAGAGGCCGACGGCGGGGCGGCGTAGGCACATCCTGGTTCGGCCGGCATCCTAGCTGTCAACCTGGTATGTACATAGACCTAAAGACAGGTACGCACGGACGAGCCGATTGTCGCGTGTGTAGGTATGCGCCAGGCTTCTCTTGAGCAGAGCCTGGGCGTCGGATCAGGTCAATAATTAGCGTTCTGCATAAGTATTGATCATGATCAAGGCTTACTCTGAGAGAGAGAAGTGTCGAAAAAGCCTCTAATGAGAAATCTTACATCCATACGAAAGATAATTGATAGATACGGAAATGTAATGAGCGAGTCGAGCGGGATTGAGCTCTACTTGGAGATATGTGACAGACCAAGAGGAACATGTTATCGGAGCCATGGCCAGAACCCTACTCGTCGGTCAGCACAGATATCGCCGTTCGTTGATGGGCACGAACCCTGAGATGCGTAGTATCAGGAGCCGATTCACATGCAAAGGAAGCTAGCATATGTTGTGAAGCTTTCGTAAGTTCGACTCGTTGCAAGATCCTGACGGATGTCGCATAGAGATCGCCGAAGGAGTTTCTTTAGCGCCTCCATGGCATTTTTAAAACTCGATTACGATCTGACGGGTAGCGCCTACAAGGCAATCGTAGTAGGCTGCGGAATTTATGCAAATCATGTCATGAATCCTCTAGCTGAGTCCGCAGACGCATAACTGGAATGACTTGACCATTTCATTCCACGAAGTCCTAGGATGAGATTTATAGACTCCATAGACCCGAGAGAAGCAGCTGATGTTTGACAAATGTTGTCGAGTCGATGTTCCAAGCGTTCTATGCGCTAAGCGTTCATCTACGAAATGAATCCGAGACAATATTTGAGCACTTACCTGGATGTACAGTGCTGTAAGGGGCTTCATCGTAGGGGTATTTGGCGTCGGGAGCACCGTCGTATGCAGAGATTACCTCCAGCGTCCAATAATGGAAACGATGTCGGGGATATCAAACGGCCACAAAAGGCTCAGCCCTACATGGTTAATTCGTGTGCGCCGCGAGAGTTTTTACCGCAAGATGAAAGGTATACCGGGTGATATGCGAAGTGTGAAGCGTTCCTTAATGATCTATAAACGTGCATACTGTAGAGGGGATATCTGAACGGGAATTCGTTCAGGGCCATGGATGAGTTGCGCTGAAATCGATCATGGAGGAGGACTCGGCGACTTATCGGAATAGATCAAAACGTGCTGTTTGTGTTTGTCCCGCTGGGCTTACGACAACAGGCAGTACTAGTACTCCTCTTGCTCGCGCTATCATCCCACCTGAAATTCTGGTCTACCGGATAATCTATCGTTATCCTCCCTTTCTAAGCAGAGCGGCTGGTAAAACAACGTGCGGACCGTATCTCCTGCCTTTTCGCATCACTGGAGGGCAAGCGCCGTGTCCAGCGCGCCTACCCTCGTATTCCAAATTGCAATCGCCTGTCCTGGACTTTTCTCTCCGTGATTTTCATCACGATGAGGGGCCGAGGTCTCAGATAGGTTAGGCTGTTCATGGATGGCTATCACGTACAGGCCGGCTCCCACACTTCTTTGCCATTGAGCGGGGCGGGTCCTGTCCGACAATGCAAGTATCAGATCTACGTTGAAACAAGCACAGCGTAATCAAGGAACGGGCCTCGATCGCCTTACAGATCGCAACCCGTCAAAACTGATGTATCTTCTACTCAGATCAAGAGATCTATGTCTGAAACTTTGGTATCATTATCAAGTCAACATTCGGAAGATTCGTGCGGGGATAACGATCCAAGCTCGGTCAGAAGCATATTGGCAGCGAGTTTCTTCACTACTACGTCTAAGTAAGTCATGATACGGTTGGTAACTTTGTCAAACCAGACTAACATGGGGATCAGGCGGGAGTCTGGATGACTACACTCGACGTAGCAGTAATGCTTGGGCTTTGCCTGCGATGACGGTGAGTTCTCACTGACAAAGAGACGTGTCGCTCCTTGCTTACGTCCACACCACCACTGTGGTTCTATCCACCAAGAACGGAGATGTATCAACGACGGTGTGGTATACTCTCTGTGCAGTCAGGACTCTGTTGCCTTCGGGGACAGTCTGCAAATCGTTGAGCGACCGTATAGCGTCTACTCTGAGAAGATGACCACGTACCGCGGCGTTAGAAGCAGCAACAAGGGCGATGACAGCGAAGAAAGATTTGCACAACATTGTTAGAGAAATGGGGACTTGACAGTATGGGTAGGTTCGCTCGGCCTTATATGCATTTGAATCTACTTCTTAGCTCATGCAAATTGCGCAGTCTACTCCGATTCTCACAACGGCGTTGCCACCTGAATGATAGATCCCGCGCTCATTTCGCTGCCGAACGTCCGCATCAGTGAGTGGCCTGAAAGAGCTTACCTGCCGGCGAATGTTCTGCTTACCAGTACTCCTGTGTGACTCCTCACATTCAAGGCACTGCTTCTCTTAGCGGTTCCCCGTCGGAATGCGACCCTTCATTTCTATTCGTACCAGTTTGTGTAACTTACATTCGGACTACCGAGACCGCTCGACAACACTGCGCTGATATATGTGAGAAGGGAAGAGGTAAGTCCTTGGGGCTGATGTATTTTCTGGCTTACGGCTGATACTCACGCTTCTCAGATAAAAGGGCGCTTTGACGTCGAGTTGCTTCAATCTAGAATATCTTCGTGTCTCGACCACTGCAGTAATGTTCTTGTCGACTTCCTTTGTGTTCTCTCTCGTAACTGCGGCCTTTGCTGGGGTGGGTCCTGTCACCGATCTGCACATCCTGAACGCCGACATCGCGCCTGATGGCTTCACCCGCTCGTACATTTTTCTCTCAACAGCCAACGCTATTGTATAACTGACAAATGACTTACCTTTAGTGCGGTCCTAGCTGGGAGCACGGAGACTAATGTCGCATTTCCTGGACCCCTTATCACCGGGAATAAGGTGACTTACCCTCTATCTGCAGCGCTTTTGCGGTTCTGACACCGCTTCTAGGGTGACAGGTTCCAACTAAATGTTATTGACTCTTTGACCGATAATACCATGTTGAAGAGTACTAGCATCGTACGTTGAGGTGCCAAGCGTGTGTAAACCCCGCATCTAACCGTCTCATCTTAGCACTGGCACGGATTCTTCCAGAAGGGATCCAGCTGGGCAGATGGTCCTGTGGGAGTAACCCAGTGTCCTATCGCGCCCGGACACTCGTTCCTCTACGACTTTGCTGTGCCGGACCAGGCCGGTACTTTCTGGTACCATTCCCATCTGTGTGAGTTCCATTTTATCGATCGCTTCCTGAACTATACATCAACTTCGTTCTTCGTAGCAACACAATATTGTGATGGACTCCGTGGAGCGTTTGTGGTATATGACCCAGCCGACCCACACAGATCACTGTAAGAACCGTTATCCAATGAACCATGACATCTTTCTAACAAGTTCTTATTAGTTACGATGTTGATGACGGTTCGCCTTTTCCCTCACCTCCGTTATTTGACACCAGTTCTTAGATTTCATCTCGCAGATTCGACCGTTATCACTCTCGCAGATTGGTCAGTCGCCATGATTAATTCTCCACTTCTGACTGACCCCCACCTGATCATCAAGGTATCATGTCCCAGCGCCCTCGGCTGGATTGGTCCCGACCCCTGATGCGACTCTCATCAATGGTCTTGGGAGAGCGCCCGCTGGCGCAACTTCCCCTTTGGCCGTCATCAACGTCGAGAAAGATAAGCGCTACCGCTTCCGCCTTGTCTCCATTTCTTGCGACCCCAACTATACTTTCTCGATCGACGGACACACCTTGGTACGTCCATGTGGCCTGATATGTTTTTGAATGCGGATGGGCCCTGATGTTTGCTCCACAGAACATCATCGAGGTTGACAGCGTTAACGTCACTCCCTTGACAGTTGATTCCATTCAAATCTTCGCAGGCCAACGTTATTCCTTCGTCCTCACCGCCAATCAAGCTGCTGGAAACTACTGGGTTCGCGCGAAGCCTAATGCTGGCAAGGGTGTCGATTTTACAGGCGGTATCAACTCGGCTATTCTTCGCTATTCTGGCGCTGCAGTTGCCGACCCCACCACGACGTCTTCGCTTTCCAACCCGATGCTTGAGACCAATTTGCACCCACTGACCAACCCCGGCGCCCCTGGAGCTCACAATGCTGGTGGTGCCGATGTATCGATCAACTTGGCCATCGCATTCGCAAACGCCCAGTTCACCGTCAACGGCGCACACTTCGCCCCGCCGACCGCCCCTGTCTTGCTCCAGATCATCAGTGGCGCTCGGACTGCGCAGGATCTGCTTCCTGCGGGGAGTGTTTATGCCTTGCCACCCAACAAGGTCATCGAAATCTCACTTCCTGGTGGAACTGTTGGCAGCCCCGTGAGTTCATACCTGCGTCGCCTTCGCATTCATACTCACGCTCAACTTTGATGTTAGCATCCGTTTCATTTGCATGGGGTAAGATTTTCAGTTGGTTCCGCTCACCAAGTGATCGTATAGCTGATCCATTGTATCCCCATAGCATACCTTCGATGTCATCCGAAGCGCTGGAAGCTCTGTATACAACTACGAAAACCCGGTATGTGATATCGTCCTCGCCACAGTCAATGCGAAGCTGATTCTTTTCTCAGGTCCGTCGCGACGTCGTCTCTATTGGAGGCGCTACCAGTGACAATGTCACCTTCCGTTTCACTACCGACAATCCTGGACCTTGGATCTTGCATTGGTGAGCTGTTAATAAATGTGTTCCCTTCGCTCCTTGGTAACGAAAACTCGATCAAGCCACATTGACTGGCATCTTGAAATGTAAGTTTCTTTCGATGTAATCAGTTCCAACAGTTCACTCACGTTTCTCTCGCTCTCCAGCGGTCTGGCCGTCGTCTTCGCTGAAGACACGGATACCGTTTCCATCCAGTCTAAGCCTAGTGAGTGATCCATCCGGGGAGTCATACTAAGCTTCTTTGCTCATCCTGTTCCCAGCTGCCTGGGACGACCTTTGCCCCATCTACGATGCTCTTCCAGCGAGCGATCACTAGAATCGTCCTCCGCGGAACAAATTAGGCCAAAATGATTGGGTAAATCTGGGTTTACGCTGAAAAGCTCCAGCAGGATTAAACTGGTTTGAATCTTTAACGTTATTCTCATGTATTCTTAGTATATAATGGATCGTTGGCTGAATAGGATTTCGATCTTGTCCTGAACTGTGCTCCAGGGGCTTCTGGCTTCTGAGCGATTGTTAACCACAGGGGCAGACGTCACACTTGGCATTCTCGTGCAGTATACACCCTTTATCTTAACTTGACAATGAAGCCTGACAGGAAGAACACAACGTTAGTGTCTCGCAGAGCTATAAGTATATCATGCCGATTTCAATTTGGTCATGACAACTACAATGGTTCTTTCTAAACGACTCACAGAGCATATGTAGCCGCCAGCGAGCTGGAAGAAGAGCCAATGTCGCCACATATGAAGAGGCTCGAGTGATCGTGATGCAACAAAGACCGGGAGCCCGAACAGATATCGCTGGCATGCGTCAGTGTGACTTCTCAGCCATAGTTTGTTAGCCAATCGTCAGTCGACAGTGTACTTTGTTACGGGAACCGGACGCGGGGAGGTACGAAACTCTGTGGTGCGTGACGTCCATGCACCAACCATGCACATGAGATGGGCATTGTTACCAGAGAAATCGCGGAGTCAGAAATTACACATGGCGGCACTGCCACGGCAGAATCGGGCAGATGCACCCAAATTCGCAACCTTCACCTCGACAACTTGGGATGATGCCACCAGGATGCCACATGCCCTTACACGACTCATGCATGAGGACGTCTTCCGGCCGATTCATTGCACATAGATATTTTGGGACTTCTGACAGTGTTGGATCAGTTCAACGACCATAGAGGTCTAACCGCTATCTCTGTGTTGCACATTCACGCCTACTACAGACTCCGCAGCGCACGACGATGAAGGAGGACACCAGCACTCCGACACTAAGGAATACCGACATTGTGATCCTGTAGGCTCCTTCGCCCGGCTATCTTGTTTCGCGCTCACCGTACATCCCAGTATTACGGGTCTAACAGGCGCAGGGAAGAGCCAGGTATGCAGATCAGGATCTAGACATAATGATAATCATATACGAAGTTGTATCTTTTCCAGTTC
Source organism: Lyophyllum atratum (assembly GCA_014905825.1). Taxonomy (NCBI): domain Eukaryota; kingdom Fungi; phylum Basidiomycota; class Agaricomycetes; order Agaricales; family Lyophyllaceae; genus Lyophyllum; species Lyophyllum atratum. Next base: position 3,217 of record JACGCN010000113.1, on the reverse strand, counting down.
ATCAACACCCTCCTGGGCGAAAATCGCATGGTCGTGGGCCACGAAATGACCCCTTGCACTACCGAGCTCGATTATACTGTCATCGAGCCAATCCCTGCCAATGGCAGCCATCTTCCGAGTCTCCCAGGTCGCCGTCTGGTTATAGTCGACACTCCAGGTTTCGATAATGGATATGAGAAAGATACTGAAATTTTGCGCCTGTTGGCTCTGTGGCTCGAGTCAGCGTAAGTTTTACCCTGTTCACTCCCATAGGCGCTCTTAACCAAGTATTGAAGTTATGGTAATGGCATTACATTTGGTGGTGTTGTATTTCTTCACGACATATCTTGCGGAGGCCGCTCTTCCATCTCCTCTGAGGCTATGACCCTATTGCGTCTTTCGTTTTCCCGCTCCAAAGAGATTTTCCAGAGGATTATGTTCGCGACTACGAAATGGGAAAGAATCGAAACTATTCCACATGTGGGCGAAAAACGTGAACAGGAATTGCAGGCTACCTGCTGGAAGACCTGGGTTGACAACGGATCCAAGGTTCATCAATACAGAGACACGAGTCGTAACGGTGCTTGGAACGTCGTCAACACCCTCCTCGGATCCGTTGCCGCAAACGACGAATCTGACCCAAGATCGAATATCGATTATCGGCAAGGAGTTCAGAAAGTACTTGCTTGCTTGGGAAAATCGGAGCCTAATCAACGGGGCGCCAGGAGTTTGAGGAATACTGACATTGTGATCCTGTGCGTTTCAACTCATTCTTCGATTTTACCAGCGCTCATCGTACATCCCAGTATTGCGGGGATAACAGGCGCCGGGAGAAGCCAGGTATGCAAATCAAGATTTGGTCTGAATGTCTAGCATTTACAAGGTGATGCCCTCTTTCAGTTCATCAACACCCTCCTGGGTAAGAATCGCATGGCCGTCGGCCACAACTTAACCTCTTGTACCACCCAACTCGATTATGCCGTAATCTGCCCAATCCCTGGCAGTCATCATCTACCAGGTCGCCGTCTAATCGTTGTCGACACTCCGGGTTTTGATAACGCCGAAAGAATGATACAGAAATGTTGCGACAGTTCGCTGCGTGGCTCAAGTCAGCGTAAGTTTCTACATGGCCATCCCAGTAGATTTGCTTAATCAAGTATTGAAGATTTGTCAACGGCGTCACACTAGGTGGTGTTATATACCTTCAGGACATCTCCCGTGGTGGCAGCTCTTCCATGTCCCCTGAAGCTATGAGCATATTGCGTTACTCGTTTTCCCGCTCGAAAGGGGCTTTCCAGAGGATTATCCTCGCGACCACGAAGTGGGCAAGAGTTAGTCCTGAGGAAGGCAGACAACGTGAAGAGGAATTGAAGGCTACCCGCTGGAAGACCTGGATCGACAATGGGTCCAAGGTCCACCAATACCGGGACACTCGTGACGGTGCATGGGATATGGTCAACATCCTGCTCGATTGTGTTGAGAATGATGCTGGCAGAGGCGTCCAATGGGAAGGCATTAGCGAAGAGCTCCAGAAAGGGGGCGGGCGATCCAAGAATTTGTCTTCTCTCAAATTATTCGGCTAATCATTGCGTTATTTGGATCCGGTGGAAAGTGAATCGGGAAGATGGAGGACTTGAAGTTCGTGCCCAGTGGCTATTCCTATCACATACTCATTGAGAAATACAATATTCGACTCCTTTCGACTTTCGTTTGGCGAGGGGCATCTATCGGAGATGTTGGTATCATGACTCGACCGCCCATACCTAGCGGTGACAAGGGTGAACCGAGAATGAGGAGGGAGCCCTCACTCTACAGCTTTGTTTTGAACCTGGTCTAGGGTCGACTAGCTACCCCGAAATCACGACTCCACACTCAGCATGGCTGTGACAAGTTCTTTATTCCTCCTGACATCCCTCAGTTACAAAAATACATTTATTCAATTTGCCATTTCTCCATCATCTTCACCCTTGATCGTCATACAAAAGTCCATCCCCAAGCCTATTTGCCAGTGTATCTGACAACATACTACAAACGAGCTCGTCAGCATTAGCGGACGAATGCTCAAAAGCGGTACTTACAGCGCCACGCTCGATCGTATTGATCAAGATCCAGCCAGATTTGAATAGGCCGTACGACGACCAGGATCCCGCGAAGTCGATTAGTCCTCCACCCTCCACATCATCGTCCTCAGGGTAGATATCAAAGAACCCAATCTCGTGCACACCAGCACCCGTCGGGTCAAGCGGGATGGAGCTGACGTCCAAGATCCTCAGGCCAGCGCCGTAGTTTGACTATGCGGAAACAACCTGTAAGAAGGCGGATGTCGCATCATACTTGAATGGACTCGCCTGGTAGGACCTGCCATTTGCGATGTACTGGTTGTGGTCGATACCCTTGACGCTCGTCTTGTAATGGCCGGTGAGGACGGGCGCTTTGAGGTTGCTGATGTCCCAGATATAGGTGACGGGGAAGCCATCGGCGGCAAGCCCAGCTGCGTTAACCTCATCCAGCTCGTCATCGAGGAGAAGGTAATGCTGGTTGTTCGGGTCAAGAACCCATCTGAATGCCATGCTGAGTGACTCATGCCTGGGACGACCGAGATCAAGAAACTTACCCTTGATGAGTATAGCTAGTATCAATGAGAGGAGTCGTCTCGTCGTGTTCTCGTCATCGACTAAGATCTGCGGGTGATCAAATGAGTGGAAAGTAGAAAAGATCGAAATGAGACGAACCGTTAGCTGTGGTACATACTCACCGGGAGATTCTGACTCGAGCTTCGACCGCTCGCCAATCTGTGGCTGAGCGAGCGCTGTAGTTAAATGTTCCGTGTCCTGAAGGAATCGATCTGGCTCTGTCAGTCAATGAAATGAAGGGCTGCTGGAAACGTTAACGCGACTGCGAGCGGATACGAGTCACAGCTCACATCCATCGAAGGATAAGTTCCAAGTGATAGGCCGCTCGCCGGATGCTAATCCGAGATCCTATGGTCCTCCTATCAGTATTGTAGGGTAGTTGAATTGGGCATTCCTGAAGATCGAGGTAGAGTGCGAGATTGTCTGGATGTCGAGCGTTTTCCTGAGCAAATGAACTCCGAGTTGCACGTTACCTTTGGAGCCGTTGAGCTCTGTATGGATTCCATGATCGGCATGGCTATATTGTAGTTCGTCCATATTGCGGTTGAGATGTACTGGTATGGATGCAATGTTAGCGCAGTTTTAAAGCATGACGACAGATATCG